>VYZX01001809.1:188982-240422 GCA_013401335.1 Brachypteracias leptosomus | reverse complement strand
CCCATCCCATCCCATCCCATGCCTGCCCTCATCTCTACAGCCTTACAGCAGCTTCCAGAAGTGCTGGTTGGACACATTTCATAGATGAACTCTAAGGTCAAAACATCAGAGAATAAGCAATACATGGAAGAGAACCAGCATGTACCAGCTTGTCTTAGTGGTACAAAGCTGAATAATACCTGGGTAAACACGGCAAAAGCAGCTATTGACAAATCTGCCACTCAAGAACCCAGTGACCTCTGAATGCTGGAGTCCTGCCAAAGTCCAGCAACAACAAAGAATATGATGAACCACATATGTTTGAGAGTGGAGACGTGGGGAGAGATATAAATTACATCCTGGATGTTGCAGTGTCCTACAGCTAACACCTCTGTTATCTACAGTGGTGTGTATACAGCATACAATTACACACACTTAATCTGAGGAATAAATACATCAGGGGAAAGCCAGTTTTCATCTCTCTGCTTCCAAAGCTTCCTTCATTCTTTAAAAAATAACACAATGCAAACCAATAATAATAAAATCTGCTCTTCAGGATGTCTGCAGCCTGTTTGGCAGGTTCAAAAGAAAATCCTTCACACCTTTTGGCTTTAAATAAATCACTCTTTGTGTAGAGGAGAAAAGCAGCCTAGACTCTTTTCTTCCTTTGAGGAGCCAACCCTATGCAATCCCTTCCAGCAATGCAAATGCTGTGGTCAACATGCAAACACATTTCTCTGTTGGGCAGGTGGCTGACATATTTTCTTCTGTCTTGGGGACCGCAGGAATAGGGTTTGTCCATTCTGCACGATATGAAGTAGCCAGTCCATTAATCCTTTGCAAACTCTTTGCAGGGGCACAGAAAAGATGCTGGTTCATGCAAATAAGCACTGCTGGGTTTGTTTACAGAGGTCTGCAGCTCGCCTTAGTGATCTCACGTAACACGGAGGCCTTGAATTTTTCCTTCCCATATTCTGTTTCCAGACTTTCCACTCTCCCCCTCCCCCTGGAAGCAGGTAGGGTTACTCATGAAAGTTCGGGGTGCTCGTTACCTCCCGTCTTCGCAGGGCTCACAGGCTGGTGACACACACTTGGCAGCAATTGCTCCTGTGAATATTGAATTGCAACATGAGCTGGGTCCTGAGCCCCGCTGGAGAGCCTGGAGTCCTCTCCTCCTGACAGCGATGGATGGGGAGCAATCTGAAATGTCAGAAGATGCAGAGGTCTTACATACATTTCTCAGGAATAATGCCTGCTGGGGTTTTTTAATCTCCATCCCTGTCTTCAGTGGGAAAAAGCAAGGTGCTTCCATATCCAGAACAGCAGATGTTTGGGCCTAGAAAGATGCTTGGCATGATGATGACAGTAGTGGTTACAAATAATGCTCTTGGTAGGGAGAACTATGAGAACAGGAGGAGGCTTTGCCTTGATCTGGCTGAGGTTTCCCAAAGCTGATTCCATGACCTCCCCTGTGCCAAGGCCAGAAGAAAGAACAAGTCATGCTTACGTTTTATGTGGACCATATGCCACCGAATTTTTGCTCTGAAACAGCTGAAATCATTCACTGGTTAGACAAAGGTGTGTGGGTAACACATTTCACCAATAATGGTACTTCATGTCTAGAGCCAAACAGAGGTATCTTTAAAGGCAATTCCTCTGCAGATTTATTAAACACCGGCTCTACTCCTTGCCTGATCTTTGCTCAGGCCTGCACTGAACATCAATTGATTCTGCTCTTAAGCACAATACTGGATATTTTTTAAAAACACAGTTCTTCACCTCAATGAAAAAATCTATTCCTCTTAAAAACTGAGACATTTATTCTCCTGTTCATGTGTGAACAATACTGGATATTTTTTAAAAACACAGTTCTTCACCTCAATGAAAAAATCTATTCCTCTTAAAAACTGAGACATTTATTCTCCTGTTCATGTGTGAACAATACTGGATATTTTTTAAAAACACAGTTCTTCACCTCAATGAAAAAATCTATTCCTCTTAAAAACTGAGACATTTATTCTCCTGTTCATGTGTGAACACGTGTCTGCTTCTTTCCATGTCCTCACTTCTGGCCAGCTGCAGTTCACTTTCTCTGCTGAAGTGGGGTGGAAGAGTGACACTCAAACCATGGTTTGCAATCCCACTGCTAAAAGCTCATCTTCTGCTGCCATGCATGACCTGTGGAGCCCTGCTCCCCTTTCACAGCTTAGCTGTGGCTGCATGGCTGCTAATCTCATCTTCTCACACGCCTGGGGGGCTAAACCATTTGACCTGTGACCTTCAGCTGATCTGAAACCTTCATCAATCCTTCTGAAAAGTTTTACTGGAATCAGGGCTTCCAAGTGACCCTTTGCATAGTTCCTAAAAGGAAAAGAAAAAAACCCCAGCAACTCGCTGAAAAAAACCCCAGCTCTGTGCTGTTTTCTGTTGTTTTAGCAGAAACCAAACATAACTCATAAAAACACAGGCAAGAAAAATAGAGCACACTAGTTGCCAGAAAAACAAATCGTAACAGAACATAGAGGGGCCTCTCACAGGGAGGAGGCAGGGAAGAAACACCTGTGATTTCCATTGAAAATCCCCTGATATCTACATTCCCTCTATTCTGCTCCAGTAAAAGTTCTGGTGTGCTCTATCTCTGACCCCGGGGCAAGGTCTCCATGTGAAGAGGTCCCTCCTTGTTGGGCTGCTTGGACCAGTGAATCACAGCCCAGCTGAGGAGCACAGAGCAGTGCCTGCCAATTGTCCTCATGTCATTGCTATGGTTATCTTAAAGTGCTCTGCAGATGTTTGCCTGCTTGGAAAACAAAAGGAAAGGAAAAAAAAGGCAAAGAGCGAGGAAGATAAAAACAAAGCTTTAAATTCCCCACCACCTCCCTGACTGTTACACTACAACTGCTAAAAACCTTGGATGGAGGCAGAGCTGATGTTGCTGATTGGGTTTGAGACTGGGATGGTTCCTAGAAGCTCTGGTGAAGATGCCCAGATGGCCCTGCAATCCCCACAGGGACGTGCCAAGCACATCCAGTGATGAGCAATCAGGGATGGTGCCCAGGTGCCCAGTGCTTGGACAGGCTCACTTTGGCCCTTCCCAGAGCAGAGAGACATTCACAGGAGCTGTGTTCAGCCCTGTGATAGCCCCTTCACACTAGCTGATAAATGGTTTTGCATAGAATTTTCCTAAAACTCCTTTATTACCATATGAACTTTGGGCATTGAAATCGGTTAGGCACGGGTGACTGAAACAGGCACCTCTGCACCACATCATGGGCACAAATCCTCCTGGAAGCTCTCGATTGATCAACCTTCAGGGTTAGGAAGTGTAACTACACCAGAGCTGCTCCTCCCTGGATAAACAGCTAACACAGCTGCATGCTTCCAGGACTCCTCTTAGGCCTGTTGAGCAGTGTAGACATGCCCGGTGGGGCAATCACAGCACTGAGCTTTAGCACACAACTCAAATATCCAGCTTTCAGCATTGAGTCACATAACCCCACCTGCAGGTGTTTTTGCAAACACCATCTCCTAGTTGCTTGGTAATGTCCCACGTTAGTGACTATTCTTCCCCAAATGCTCCTTGACCAAAAATCACAGGGGCAGTGGGACTTGGAGAAGAGATCTGAGACTTAACATGGAACTGAACGTGGTCTTTAAACACTTGTTGTGGTTGTTTTACAACTTTTTCAGACCTAGTGTTTATAGGAGGCAGGAAGATAAATGATGGGAGAGATAGGGCTGTGAATGTTACTTGGATGAGCAGGTGGACACATCAAACAGGCCCTCAAGGAACTGCTTCATGTTACAACTGCTGCAGCACTTGCATGGCTACGTCCAAATGCCACCCAGGGATGTTACAGTGGTGCCTAGCTCTCCTGGAATCCTTTTTCCAGAACACCTTTTTCCATCAACATATGTGAGCCCTGAATCACATTAGAAACGAGTGTGCATGTCCCCAGCAGCAGCAGCAGGACACTGGGATTGGGGATGTTCCAACAGGACATGATCCACTGGCCATACAGTGTAGAGGCTGTCCCCAAACCACACAGAAAAAGAAACAGCCTGAGGAGAAAGCTCCCTCTGTTATTTCATGGGTGGTAGGTTCAAGAGCACAGTGTTTTCAAGAACATCTTGTGAAGCTGGGGTGGCTAAATGTAGTTTCAAAATAATACGATTTCCTCTGCAAAATGGGGTAAAATCCTTATTAGGAAAGCAGAGCCCAACTCAGAGCTGAATAGAAAATAGTCTTGCTATAAAAAGCATCATTGCCTCTCTCTGGAACACAAGCCCATGCATATAAAGAGCTCAATTCAGCAATATGTGCAATGCTTCGCTGACCTGGGGTCTCCAAATTGTTTGCCTTGCTGTAGGACAGGAAGAGAGGCACGGCTTGAAACTATTTGACAAGCCCTTTCTTTGGAGCTGCCTGATTTACCTTCCACAGGGCAAAAGAGGGAGCTCATGCTACAACAAGAAGACAAACTATGCAATAGATAAGTTTTTCTTCTCAGGACAAGGAAGATTCCAAGAGCTGTGGCACCTGAAACTTCCCTGGTCTGGTCAGAGCTACCTGAGCATCTCCACAGCTGAGAGAAACAAATTTCTTTCAACAACCAAAGGCTGCGTGAAAAATTGTTGATTTTATTAGAAGTTCTTGATTTGGGGTAGTCTTTGAAGTTTATCAACTCACTGAAGATGCTCACTAGTATTTTTATTTCCTCCTTTCCTTCTCTTATCCTTCTCCTCCTACATGAAAAACACCAACAAACACCAACCCAGGAGATGGAAAGAAACGAGCTTCAGGCAAGAGGAGAAATCAGGAAACATTTTGGAAAGAACTTCAGTAAACATTGGCTAAAGCACTGGGGAAGTGGGTTTCTTTGCATCTTGGAGTGGAGGGAGTCTCTCTGATACACTTTATTAAATGATATCCCATTTTCTGCACACACCGTATCTTTTAACTGGAGCTGTGGCTTTGCAAACAGGTGCCAGGGATGTGTTGAGCTGGTCTCTTGCCCCTAACATTTGAATGCCCCATGTGCAGTGCCTGGCCATGCTCCCTCCCAGGCATCACACAGCCTCAGCTGGGGCACAGGGATGTGTTGGGGGACCTCTCCTGGGTAGCATTGCAACCAGGTCACTTGTCCCTTTTCCAAATCCGCTCCTGATTTCTTTTTGGGGTTTTGCTCTGTGATATCTTCAGGCTGTGTTCAAGGCAGACCAGATTAAAAATTACCCTTTATAGATATAAAAAGAGGGAAAACCCCCTTGAATCAACATAATAAAATGTATTCTTAATAGTACTCTAGTAGTATTCTTTGTAAAAGGTGTGTATAAGGGTGTGGACAGTGCTGCCTTGGAATTAGACAGCACAGCCTGTCTCTGAAGCTTGCTGAGATGTAGTGCAGCCAGAGCTCCCCAGCTTGTGCTCCTGCATTTGAGCTAATGTTACCACCAGCTAGTCATTTTGGTTTGGTTCTCCATCTGAGGAGATCACTGTCCAAGGAAGGATAAAGGGTTCCTTTCTTCTGGGTAACATCTGAAATCACAGCCTGGGCTTTGGTAACAGGATACTGGTGGCTTCAGTTCTTCCGATAAGGGGGAATGCTTCTTTTCCTTGTTGTTGTTAATCCTGGGAGTGGAGATCAGTTGCAGTGCAGGTGTCTGATTTTCATTAAAATTGCAAATTGGACTGGATGCTTGATCAGATAACAAAGACATCATTGAAACCACGTGTCTTCCTTCAGCAGCAGAGCAGGGGACAAGACAAAGAATTTCCCAGTGTGTGTCCACTTGTGCATATTTACTGCAGAGAGCGAGTCTTAATACTTTGGTCATGGGTGAATAAATAGCTTCTAAGAAATGCCAACCCTATCAAACTTGCTGCAGCTTTGGAGCAGCTTTTGAGTTGAATAGAAGAACTACAGTATAAGCCCTTTGGGGAAAATAGGGGCTGTTCTCAAAGGAAATCAATTAACTGTAGCATCTCTTTGGTCCCAATTTGGCGGATCTTCCCTTTTTATCAAAGCACTTAAGTGTTTTCTTAGCTTTAAGCATGAGCTTAAGTGCTTTGATGAACAAGGATGGACTTTCACACATGCTGCTATCCTCTCCAGAGTCAAGACCAAGTGTTTTTTACTATGGGAAAAGAAAGAGTTAGACAGAGAGGTCCAGCCAGTCATTCTGTTTGGAAATCCTACTCACAAAGCTTGCCTGGAGTAGTAAAGAGTGAGGGCTGACGGCATGTACATGATGCTTGGAAAGAAAGTTCCTGTACAATGTCCTCCTGGCAGCTAAACAAAGTGATTTTGAAGCAAACACACAAACATTGCCATTTCCTAAGACAACATCTTCCGACAGATGTTGTTGCATTTATATGCCTTAATTATGTCTTTTTTTAAATTGTTGTCCCCTCCTCCTCCTCTTCTTTGTATCAAAACACCTACGAACTGCCCTTAAATGATGAAGAGAGCAGCTAAACAAAGTTTCATCCAACTCAAACTATCAGCTAGCAGGTATCTCGGATAGATTCCCCTTTGAACACTCCAGAAACCATGGTCAATGAGAAAGGTGCTGAGCTGTGCCTACACATAGTTGTGCATATCTGTTTAACAGATGGCCAACAACAGGGAGTTTTCAGCTGTGATCTGTTTGGATGGCCTTTGCAGAGCTTTTGAAGAGGACATATTTAAAATGGTACGTGTCAAATGGGTACTCAGCATTAGAGGAAGCCTTAATGATCTTATCTTGGCCATCGGTAGGGTTAGATGCAGCCACAACATAGTGCTTACCCATTTAGGGGTGAAAGAAACTATTCCTGGTGCAGGGGAGCAAGGATTGACCATGTTAATTTGTCTTATTTGGAAGCTTTTCAACCAAGCCCACTCTGCTCCATCCTAAATGTTTCAGGAGGAATTCCTCAGGGAGTTTAGACAGGTCATAGCGTGAGAGGTAAAATAATTCTTGGCTTTTGCAATGAGACATTAATGAGAAGTTCATTGTGCTCTGCCTGCACAGTGAGCAACTCAACTTTTAAAATACAACTTGTTGTCCTGGTGTCCTTGAGTAAAACCTTCTCGGCTATGGTTGTCTCCTACACAAGTCCCATCTCGTCTATGAAGCAGCTTGCTTTGCACTGGCTGAAGGGCACAATATGGCCAGTGCTTGCCCCCGTGGCTCTGGCCATGGGAACAAAGCCATGCAGGGGCAGCTGGCTGGGATGTGCCTCAGGATGCCCTGGGCACACAGCCTGGATGCTGGTAAAACAGGAAAATTCAGATAAACTGTGCAACTCTGAGAAAAAGCTGAACTTCTTACCCTCAAAATGCTGTGAAAAGCCTATGAAAGACTGTGAAACATTATGTTTTCCAAGGAGCAGGCGTTATTTAAATATTACAGAAACATGCAAGGAATTTTTTCAGGGCTAGGACACACAATATGGACACACAAACTGATTGCTCTGACAGCTTCCCATGCGATAAGCACTCTGCATTTACTGTTCACTTTCATCCCTTGGTAAACGGGAGGTAATTTGAAGATATTTTCATTCCTCTCAGAGCACCACTTGGGATATCTGTAGAATCACTCAGCGTCACAATTCCAAGAAATCTGCCAGGATTATATTCTGAAGTTTGCTTTGGATAAAAAAGGACTCAAAAGGTCATGGATTATCCCAGGACATATCAAAACATGCATTAAAAATTTCCATGTTCTTGAACTCGTGGTAAAAGTCAGCCACATTCACTCAGTTTTGTTCAAGTTAAAACGTGAGGGAACTTTTCTCTGCTTGCCAGGGTGTCGGTGCCTTGAGAGGGGAGGTGGAAACTGCTCACTGGACTCTGTCCATGTCCCGTCAGAAGGGAAGAAACTTCTGGACAGGCAGGGGGAAGTGTTTGGACTACAAAGCATGGGAAACCACCAGACCAAAATAGGACTATGTAGAGTACAGTGTTAATCAGTGCAGAGGAGCAGCTATTTGGGCATCATTTACAACCTTCTCTTATGGCAGTGGAAATCTGGCAGGAAATTGCTCCGTGCGTGGATCAGCCAGACGTGCCGTGAGCCCTGGTCTGGGAGAGCAGGTGGTTTTCAAGGACAGCAGTCATCCAGAGCTGGGCTTTGGGAAGCAGCTGCTATCACCACTGTGGGGAAAACACAAATCTGCTCCAGCTCCGCTTTGTGCATCGCCTAAAGGGACAGACATTGCAGCAGAGTTGACATCACCATCCTCATCTTTTGCTTTAACTTAACAGGGTTTCCAACATCTTTAATGTGCAGCAAATCACCAAAGGACATTGCTGATTTTCTTGCTGTCACCTCCTCTTACTAGCTCTTATATTGGCAATAACCTCTTGCCACCAGCAAGGTGAAGGTGGTGGCACACTGTGACATGAAGACACTCCTGTTGTACCTACCAAGTTGGTGTCAGAGGATGCTGACGTAGAAACAGATGTGTGCTGACCACTCATTTAACTGCATCTGTAAACTCTGACCACCTCTCTGTTTCAGACATGTTGTCAGAGGATCATTTCTAATCACAGAAGAATGGTGTCGAGGGGAAGATGAAATCATCACTGGGCAGGAGGTTACAAGCAACAGCGAGATCATTCGAAGCCCCTTGGCCAAAACTATCTAATAAAGAGAAGTGGGCCAGAACGCCGACATCGGTGACCCTGAGATTGTTTTCTTTTTTATCAGCTTAAATAATCTTATCTGGCAACTGTGCTCTAAACAAAAGCAGGATTTTCATGGCCATCCTCACTACTTCTGCCTGTGCTACAGTGGCAAGTCATGTTTCAGAGGGTCAGTAATGGAAAGCAGATGTTTAAATGTGTACAACAAGAAGCAAGAAAGCAAATACTGCAAGCACAAAGTCTGACATGAAAAGGAGGGTATCTCTGAACTCTAATAATAAAAGACCCACGTTCATGAAACGCAGGATTAAATAAACTGCTATTTTTTAATTGTTGTGCACAGCTGCTTTCGTGGCTATAAAATCTCAGTCCTTGTAATATTTCTGAATCAAAACCTTATTTTAGCATAGCCTGCTCCCAGTTCATACTGGGATAAACTGCTGCACAAGTAGGGTTGCAGGAAAGTGCCATGCTGCCAAAAAGACAATACAAGATTAATTATCTGCCCAGCACACTGCTGCCAGGCTCTGAAAAATGCTTCTATGTATTCTTTTAATTAAGAAGAGATACTTCCACTGAGTAATGAAGAGACCTACTTTGAAATCGGAGAGATTCCAATATTTCAAAATTATGTTTTCATTCCAAATTGGATTTCTAAAACATGTCTATTCAGAAAGTTGTTTTAGTAGTGTCAAAACATTAGGCAATTCAAAGCGTGTATCTCCTGCAATGTTTAAGCCATCGATGGGCATTTAGAAATTATTACCATGAAAAAGAATCCCACGGAATAATGTTTCTTTTCCTTTACATCCTCCTGAAATACACCCTCCTGAAGTGCATGACTTTGGACATGCTTCATTTTTGCACAGAAAACTTTTTAAAAAAAAATCCAACAGTAGCAATATCTGTATGAGTTACAGTTTATTTCTCCTCATCAAAGGAATGTGATGCGAAACATTAAAATAAGCAATTTCCTAAAATTGTTTTTATGGGATGCATACAAACATGCAGAACTACAGCGAGACGGTTAAAAGAAATATTGGAACCACTCTATTTGAAATGATAAAGATCATCTTGTTCTTTTTCAGCCTGTCTCCCTGCTATTCTTGGAAGAGGAATAAACGGTCCCAAAGTAAATGTTGCACTGAAATCCATTGAGAAAAAATTAAACTTTTATATTATTTAGTGGGAAAAATGATGATTCTGCGAGTTGACGTTAAGGGACAGATTTTCAACATTATTCACCCATTGAAAATAGCTCCTATTGTTCCCAAGTTCAAAAGCCTCTCTGGTTATTGCAACTTTGTCCTAAATATGTAGCTGAACAGTTGGGCTGAGACTCTTAAGACACAGTTGCAAAAACATGTGACTTCCCCATGCAGTTACCACCCGGCGCATGCAGGGATGCTGCTCACACCCTCCAGCGATGCTGCAGATGCTGGATTTGTACTTGCATTGATCAGGATCATGGTTTTGGCTGAAGCAAGAGCACAGAGAGCTTAGATGAACCCTCTTTTCTTCACCCAAAGCTGGACCTTGGCATTTTACCGTATTTCAGGACAAGAGGTAATGGCCTCAAGTTGCACCAGGGGAGGTTTAGATTGGATATTAGGAAGAAATTCTTTACTGGAAGAGTGGTCAGGGACTGGAACAGGCTGCCCAGGGAGGTGTTGGAGTCACCATCCCTGGAGGTGTTCAAAAAACAAGTAGATGTGGTGTTTTGAGACGTGGTCTAGGGGTCAGGGAGATGCTGGGATGAAGGTTGGACTTGATGATCATAGAGGTCTTCTCCAAGCTAAATGATTCTATGATTTATTTCTAATGAATGTATTAAAAGAAATGTGGCTGCTTTGTCAGAGCAGCCAGTGGCAGATATATTTGTTGCTTTGGGGCTTACCAGGAGACCAGGTCTCCTTACAAAGTCTCTCTTACCATGTCTCCTCCAGATTGAGTGATGATCTGTAGCTTGAGCATTGGCTCTTTCTACTGGGTCTTGTTGGAGGAATCCTTACCCTAGACCTCATCTTATCTCTTTGCTCCATGTTGTTGTAGGTTTGGCGACAGGGTTTTGTCCCGGGGGAGCTACTGTGGGATTGCAAAATGACTGTGATCACCGGGGAGGCTGTGTCCCCAGCCAGCAGCAAACCCTCTCCCCAGTGTGGGGCTGGAGGGCTGGGAGAGCTCCCAACCCGCCTGGAAGGAGGCGCGGGAGGCAGCGAGTGCCATGAGCCCGGGAAAACTTCACACATGATTCCTCTGCGAAACTGAAGCAAAATAAACAAGATTTGGTATGAATTTAAACATAACACTGGTTATATTATTTGGGAACAAAACAGTTGCATAACCCTGTGCAAAGCAGCACAGCTGTTGGGGCTGGACAGGCCAAGAGCTGCAGCCTCCGCCCCTGCCTGAGGTACGCGCCCGCAGAGAGGTTTCCTTCCCCCTCCCTCACGGTGACTCTTGCTCCCTGTCCTGGGGGTCCCGGGCAAATCTGCCAGCCCCCTTCTCTCTGCTTGTAGGAGTCATCTACAAATAAATGCTTAAAAGGCATGAAATGGATCCCCTGTGCTGCAGAGCCCCTGCTCGCCGGACCTGTGCTGCCTCTCGCCTCCCTTCTCGCGCTCAGCCCGCGATAAATGTGCACAGCATGAAAATCCGATTTGCTGTGAGATTAGGGGAGCATAATCTCATTAACAATGACAAGCTCCACTGGCCTGCTCTGCCACCCACTACAGATCCCTGCACAGCAAGCAGGGGCTTTGATTAAGAGCTTACTGCAAAGATAATGATCCTGCTAGAGCCATGCTGGCATCACAGAGATGCATCTTGGAGAGCCTTAGGAGCTGGGCATCAGTGCAACCCCATAGAGAGCCAGGTCTACCTGTCTGTGGTCTGATGGTTGATTTAGGACAAGACTTGGCCGCTAGACCCCATGTCCCCATATGTGGTGGAAGTCTCTGAAGGACCAGTCACTGGTTAAGCCCCATCCTGGGGGATTCTTATGGCCAGCTTTCCTTTGAATGGACCCCAGTCTCAATTCACCAAGGCTGCTCTGCAATGTGACAGCCTGCATGGGAAGGAAGGGTGATTAGGGACCACCCCAATCCTAGACTGACACTGTTAAACCTCTCCACTTATCTCAAAGGGGACTTTTTTACCTAATGGTAGATGATGCCTGCATCTCTGTATACGGAACACTTTCCAAAATATCCCACAGTATTTTCCTATTATTTCCCTTTCCTTTTATTTTTATGTGCTAAAATTAAAACCTGGAAGGCAAACACCCCTGATTTCCATATGAGAAAGTAAGATTAGCATACCAATGATTCCCCACGAATGGTGCAGGCACTGATTCTTAGAGGACAATGCTTGAGAAAGCAAGCCAAGACCCACAGCATGCGACAGGTATTACAGGCAAACAACGCTCTCAGTGACAACAAAAAGAGAAAACTAATCCTGCAGGTTTTCTGGGAGTTCAATTTTATTCACATTCCTTCCCTGGGCATTAGATGGAAATCCTTCTTTAATTAAAAACTGCTCCCAGTCCCCCAGTGCAGCACGTGCTGGGCTGGGTTGTGCATCCCACTGGGCACTCTGGTGCCCATCCTCCTATTTCCATCTCGCCTCAGGTACCAGCCTTGTGCAGCTATTTCAGGACAGGTCATGAATTCCCCCACATAGACAAGAAAAAAGCAAGTAGGACAGTTTCCAAGGTGAAGGCACAATATCCGAGCTGCTGAGGGTGCCTCTGCACGTGGTGGTGGCGTCTGCACTCTGATGCTCTGTGTTATTTCTTCTCAGAAGAGTTGCTCAAATACTTCCCTGAAATGCAAAATATTTTGGAAGCTAAAGATAGTCCAGGCAGAAAGGCAGACATCTAACTGACACTGAGCAAATAAATACCAGTTATGAAGAATTCTTAGTGCAAATAAAACCCTGGAAGAATGGAGCTTGTTACTGAAAACAGGGCAGGAGGTTGGGACAATGGCAGGCTCCACTGAAAACTGTTGGTTCCACCTACAGGGTACGTTTTGGAGCTGGGGAGCATCCACAATTTCTGTTAATGCCACCAAAACATGCTGCAGGTGAAGGTAATTACAGTACTGTCATATATTGCAATGTGCCTGGTCTTGGTGGAACTTGTGAGCAATGCTGGGGGCTTCAACCAAGCATTGTGCATGTTCCATGGTCTGTAGCAGCACCCTGAACGGGGTGAACTGGAGTTTTGCCTTCCATTCCCTCCCAGCCAAGCATTTCTGGCTGCAAACAGAGTTCAAGTTTCTTTTGCAGCCAAGACAAGCTGTGGGACACATTTTCCCAGGCCATCCTCGAGGTCACTTTTTGGTCAGGTTGCTCCTAAAGCCCAGCCTAGCCCTTAGGAGCACCTCTGCTGTTAAACAGGCGTGTACTGTTGTTTTTCCTGACAGAACCAGCCTTGAGGCACTGCCTTTTGGGTGTCAAAATTCCTGGGCTTCAAGGGAGAAAGCAGAGGAGAGAAAGTGTACTCCACCCAAGGAATGCATTTCTCCAGTATCTTTCCTGGCTTGCTCTGTCCTCCAGATTTCAGTGACTGCAAGCACGAGGAACAGGGACTGATGTCCTTATTTAAGCTTTATCGCTATTGATCAAGGGTGTAACAGAGTCAGGTGGAATTTCAGGAAAACAAAATCACAGTTTGCAGAAATTACCCATCTTTTAAACACAAGCTTTTATGTGTGTGCAGGCCATTACCTTTATCTACTTCTAATGAAGACCACATTGGACTGCTGCTGTTGTCACCTGTTGGTGGTGGTAGGACATCAGTGCTAAGCAGAAGTTACTGCTAGAAGTATTTTCTTTAGGTTTTATGTGTATAAGAAAACTGTGACTAGACAGAGTGATTTTTAAGGGATACAAAGGAAAAACTTCAAGAGAGGCACCAAAGTGTTGCTGAATCACCTTTGACACCTTCACTTCCCAGGAAAATGCCAGGTCTTGCTGGTATTTGACATGAAGATTGCAGTTGGGTATGTAAATAAAATATCAGATAGAGACCAGAAGAGGACTGAGGAAAGACACTAGAGGCTGAGGAGTGGCTTGCAGAGGGGGCATCCTCGTGTGTGATGTTTCAATTGCGAGGTAGTTTGGTCTCATGGCTTAAAGCCTCATTCTTTCACAAAGAACACTTGTGAAACACTTTGATTCCTTGCTGTAAGGGTGATTTCTTTGGTTCAAGGGGGTCAAAAGCATCGGCTGTTGCTTGCAGGGGTGTATTCATGGTAGTGTCCAGCCTGTTTCCACCAACAGTGCAGTCAAGGCACTGAGCTGAGGCTGAGGTGAACGACTGCTCCCCTGGGATGGAGAGGCTGCCCCAGCACAAGCAGCCTCTGTCCTAGGGAGGGAGGAAGGGCTCCTTTTAACAAAGAACTGGTGAAATGATGTAAAAGACTGGCACAACCAGATGAGAAAAATTCTCAACTATTCAAGAGTGCCGATAGCCACCGTTGTTTTTATTTCCTGGGGCTGAACCAGGGCTGTTCTGCAGAGAGTGGGAGTAAATCCCATATTGCAACACCACGATGAATATTAGCTATTAGAAATGCCTTGATAGAATTACTAGATACAGCCACAGCAATCAAGAGGAATATGCCAGAGATTATTTTACTGCTCCAGAAGCTAATGAGCTTGTTAGAGGAAGACACTATTATTAGCTCTTGCAGATACTTGCAGCCTGCCTTGTTCAACAAACTCCTGCTCATGGGGCTTGGTTTCCAGCATGGTTTATTGCAGAACACAGGGCTCATATGGTTTCCATCCCATGATGCCATCCTGAAAAGCCCAGACTGGCATCCTGGGGGATGCCAGCTGTGACATGAGCTCTGCTGCAGGCTCCCTGGACACCTTCATGCATCCACTTAATCTCCTTGGGCTTCATCTTTCTGCTTCTTTCCCCTGGCAATACAGGGGCTGGGGGTTATGTTCAGATACCCCCATGGGAAGACGTTGACAAAAGCCTACTGCAGTGATTTCATTCCTCGGGCAACCCTGGGCTGCTGCTTAGCAGGGCTGTGGCCCCAGCTGTTAATCCAGCCTTTGTAGACCTCACTTCCTATGGGGGTGATTCATAAGTGAGTCCTATGGCCATACTGGAAGCATGTTGGCAAAGTGCAGGTTGGGGAAGTCCATATGGGTGAGCAGTGCCATACTAAGGACAAGCTCAGCTGGCAGGCGCCGCTCCTCCTGCGATCTTTGACCACTTTTGATTCCAGGAGGGGATGTACATAATGGCTCAGCTCGACTTGAAAGCCCCTGGATGGAGACTGGAGATCGTTGGCTCTCTCGTTTGGACAAGGCAGGTTCGTTTCTCTTAATGCAGCCAATGCTGCCGGGCAGGGCAGCCAGGGAAACGAGATCAAAGTTTGCCCGATGCCTTTCAAAGCTGAGCAGCATATCTTCTGATTGGGCTCTTAAAGAAAAGCCGCAGAGCCACCCTTTGAAAGTGCCCAGACCTGAGCCCAGACGTTGCATTATGCATGGGAAACACCGACAGCAAAGGCTTTTATCAGCCAGAGCCATCAGGGCCGGCTATTAGCTTAACGCGGTGCTAAAAGGGCAAAAATCGGGTCTGTTGATGCAGTTGGGAGAGGTTATGAGATGTAATGAGTTTTCCCCTTGGAGGGGCAGGACTGGGGCAAGGACAGGGCAGCTTCCTCCATGGGCAGCAGAGGTGAAATGAGATGTCCAAGGAGGACTGGGACACACAGCCCGGGTGGTGCAGCTCAGTTATCCCCAGCACCATCAGGGCATGCCCAGCCTGAGGCTGCTGCTGCCGCCTTGTATCTGCAAGCAGCTTCAATAGCAAATACATGGTGCTCACATCAGCCTGTGCTCTGTGCCTTAATATGGCCATCTCTGAGGACCTCTGTATGTAAAGGAGGATGCTTCCAGCTCTTCACAGGTCAAATTGTGTCAAGCTGCGTGGCAGCAAAGGGAGCTCCAGCAGCTCTCAAGGTTATGAAAGAGGCTGAGAAGTTGGGGTGAAATTGTGGACCTCTGGAGGCTCTTGGCTCTGCTACAGACTTTCTGTGTGACATTAGCTCTACTTTTTTTGTTGCTGAAGTAATGATTTTCATTTGCCAAAGATGAGGCCCTTCATCTTTTTCTGGTCTGGGTTCTCTCTTGGTAAAACGAAAATGCTTCCTTTCCTCTAAGGGGCTCTTGGGAAGCGTGTCTGTTCTCACCACTGAGGTGCTCACAGACCGAGGTGATGAGAAACCTATAAAAACAAATCCAGCTCTCTCAGAACTGAAGAAAATGAAATGGGAAACAAATGTTCGCCCCAGATTAGAATAAGTGCAGAGGGATCGCTTGCTCTGTTGGAAAAAAAAAAAAAAAAGAGTAATTCTGCACATTTTGGTCTCCATTTGGTGTCAAACTGCACAGCTGTGAGTACTCCAGGGTGAAATGACAACCCATCCCCGAGGTCACTCTTAGGAATACTGCGCCTTCAGAAAGACGACAGTTTTAAACAATTTGTTCCTAATTGAAAGAGGTCACATGAGACTGACTTTACAAAGTTTACATAACAAAGAGTAATTCTGTTAAGTAAAATGATTAATTCCTGTCATTGCACATCAAACGGCGCAGTTACAAAACAGTATTGTCTATGCTCCCATTGCATTGAAAGCCATTTTTTCTCCAGTTTCCCTTCCCATAACGCAACCTTTTGACAGAGCCTTAACTCTTTGGTGTTATTCAGGGGAGGAATTTGTGAATGGGAAGCGAGTAGGCTGCCATGGATGTGTGAGATATGCTACACTGGTGTGGTGGCAAGCAAAAGACAACAGCTCTTTAGAGTGGACCCAGCTCACCCAGGGACCCAGTGCAATGAGAAATGCTGCCAGTACAATGCGTTGGTTGTCGCCTTTCCTCGGCACAATGAGGCTTTGAGGGAGAACCACAACCCCAAAATGGCAGATTTTTCCTTTGAAATGATTCCATGGTGTGTTGTGTGGTTGTGTCGAGGACCCAGAACAGCAAACAGCTGAGTAATTTGGTGCTTGGGTAGCCTGGGAGAACATGGGTATCTCTGCATCCACTGCACTGTGTGCTTACAAGCCTGTGAGGTAGCAAGCATGTTCAGAGAGACTGAAAAACTTGGGGAGTCCCTCTGTGATACATGTAGATGTGACAGAAGGAGAACCTTTGGCTTTGGAGCAGTTCCCTGTTACTGCTATAGGGCCAGATCCAGCTTTGGAGAGGAGGCTGTACATCCCTGCAGATGCTCTCCCCTTTGCATGGGGATAGAGGTCTTTTGTAGTCCTTGGGACAAACCTGCATCTATGGGTGCTGGAAGATATCTTCCCAATTCACTGGACAATGTAGTGGTCTTTGTCCCCACTGCTGCTGAAGAGCACAGAAGGCAGACTGGGGAAAGGTTGGGATGCACTGGGGTGCACAGCTTTGCTGGAGAACTGGGCTTGCAGCTTGGGCTAGCATTAAAGCCCACTGCTGGATTTTCATATGATGTCTCTCACACACCATGAAGTTTTGTGGCACTCCTTTTCTTGCCTACTTTCCCCTCTGCTCACCTTTTTATCCCTGAGACAGTCTCTTTCTTGCTTGATAAGAACCACAGAGAAAGGAGGTGCCAGGACTGGTGAGGGAACAGGGGACAAATTTGTGCTTCTACAGTTCTGCAGCTTGATACCGTAAAAGAAAAAATTCTGAAACTGAAATTCAGTTCTTTTACGGTATCAAGCTCCTGAAGTTCCTTGTTTGTTCAAATAGTTTGGGATTTGCTCGTGTGTAACTCTAGCTCTGCCCAGTCTATGGAGTATAAGCGACTTTCCTGTAAGAACTTATTCCTGCTCCTTTCTTCAGCATAGAGCACTTATTTGCTCCCTTTGCATTTTTTCTCATGACAGTCCCTTTCCTTCCCTTTCTCCAGCCTCGCCTTGGGTCTCTTCTTCCTTGCCTGCATTTCAATTCAAAGCCCTGTTGGAGTTTTCCATTCTCTCCTAGGGCTGAGTCACTGACTTTTGTCAACCTCCCACCATGGATGGCAAAGGGGAGGGGGAAGAGAAAGAAGAAACAGACAGAAATTGCTTTAACACCAGCCAAAAGCTGCATAAAAAGGCCCAAATGTTATGGCATCTGAAATAAAATCAAGCACAAGCAAGGCCTGCCAAATCTCCCTTGAAATGCTGGAAATCTGGAAGTGTTCAGTGCAGCTAAAGAGCAGCTTTCCAGCCTAAATGTCAGTGGAGGGGTCGGAGCATGGGTCCTGCTTTGCAGGTGGGATGTCCATGTTCTCAGTCCTTCCCAGGCACAGCCAGGCTCCTCATCCCTTCCCTGGTGTGAGGGCATTTGCTCTGCAGAGAGATGGCACCATGACTTGCTGCAGTTTGGTGGCCCGATAGCCAACATGTGGTGGAGCTTGAGTTAATCTCCTGATGAGCACATGGAGCAGTGCAAAGGATGGCTGCCCACCCAACTTCCAGCTCTGGTCCTGCCCCTGGCATCCTGCTGAAGCCAAGGGCAAGAAAGGGTTGGGTCTGCTGCTACATCCTAGTGTTGTCTTCAGCCTTGATCATGCAAAGACTGAGCTTTGGACTCTGACTTTCATAGAGTCCTCCCAACCTGTGCTCAGGCTGCCAGGCATGCAATACAAATATATCCTCTACTCAAACCATCCAGTACCTCTTTTTTCCCACATTTTCATGGCAGCTGATCTCGTTTCCAATTACTGAGAAATCTGCCAAGTCTAATTAATCTGTCTGGGATGATGGCAAGTTTCCCTGTGCTGAAATCAGACTCCTTTTTCTAGCAGAAAGCCCTGGGCTCAGCCTGGCACCAAGAGTCCTGGAGCCCTTGTGCTGGCTGTGGGCAGCTCTGCACCTCACTGAGCACCTCAGCTGGGGGTGCAAGGAGTGCTCAGACTGAAATTCCATCTGCACAGCATCCAAAATTCCTGCAGCCAGGCCACTGCTTTCCTTGTTCAGGTGGAAATGATGGAGCAAAAATTCCTATTCTTCTGTGTTTAGCGAGAAGAAACAACTCTTCCAGGTCTCTGCCTGGAGAGAGGAGGGTTGAGAGTTGCTCCACAAGGACATTTGAGCTAGAATTTGTCCCTGCCTTTGATTATCTTCTGGAAAGGCCTGTTTTTCTCAGCTGACTATGTGAGAACTAATCTTCTCACCATCACCCTTCCTACATTAAACACCAACCACCTCTGCACCCACCACCTCCCAATGTCTTTTCGAGGCCCAGTGGCAGACTGGTTTTTGCAAGGTTTGCTCTCATGGCACTTAGTTCTGGAAGCCTGCAGAGGAGGTGAAGGTTCATTTCGATGTATGTCCACTAAATTCTACTTCTGCCATAAAAGGCTATCACTGCTAAGTCCTGGGCATTTTCTACACCTCCTGCTATAAATCCAAGCAGTTTTAACTCTATTTAGTTATTTATTTGTGCCACCAGCTAATCTCTTCTGTTGGGAAAGCAGATCTTGTATAGTTTGTCATTTCAGAGACATTTTTCCATCTCTTTCATGTGCTAAATCACAAGCTCTCTAATGTTGCAATCCATTTTTCTCCATAAAAGTGTTTAATAATGATAGATTAGATTGGCCCTTCTGACAGATTAGATAGGTTTTTAGTTTTGGCCTTTGATGAAATTACAAGGGAGAGCACGAGGCGAGTAGTAAAAAATGTCCTCGTAGTGAAAGGTTTGACTTCTTATCTTCATAGATTAGCACCCTGCCTCTGCAAACAGCTTCAAGAAAGCTTAATGAGTCTGTGGGGACTGGCTGCTATCGAGAATAGTTGCTCTCTGGGGACTTGAAGGGCAAGGAGCAGCCACTTTGATTTAATGAGTAAAAATACACCGTGCTGCCCACTGCAAGGGCCATTAAACAAGGGAGGCCATGGGCTCTCTTACTGCTGCACATACATTGTCTTCTCTCTCTGCCTCTAACATACATTTATGCATTTATGTTTAAAGCATTTTGAGAAATCCCAGTTCAGCCAGTTTAACGGGGATGGGGAAAGGCTGGTGGTTTAAGGACTTGGTTCTGTCCATGGCTGGGTCCAGCCAGCCAGGGAAGGGCAAGTCCTGGAGTCTGGGATAGGACATGAATTGGCAAACCAGTGTGATTTCCATCTAATAAAGACAAGTCTGAGGACATTGTCTATCCATCTAGACCTCTGCCATGATATATATTCATGTCAGACCAGTATGGGCTCTCTCTGTCTGTCTCCATGAGCTGGGTAGAAAATTCAGGAGCTGGGAGATGAACACTCAAGTACAACCTACTGTTGTATCCATGCCTGTGATGAGTTGTGCTCTGCAGCTGTCACTAGGGTGAAAGAAGACTGAGCACCATAAGGATACCAGGCAGATGGGAAACATGGAAGACAAAGCCCATAATGTCCCTTTCAGTTGCAAACGTGTCAGAAGAGCCTTAGAGAAAAAGTTCTTGCGGGGTCTCTGATGCACAAAATATGTTCTGAGAATGCCACAGGTCAAGTGTTTCCAAGAGGAGCTGGGATGTATGGATGGAGCCTGTAGAAGCTGTGGGTGAGGCATCACCTAGAGCAGTGTCTATGATTTTGGTCACCCACATTCAAAGACTTGTAGCTGAAATGGATGCATAGGAAGGCTGCATGACAGTGAGGCAATGGGGAGTCTGTCAGAGAAGAAGCTAAACCAGCTTGTTTAGTCTGGCAAAGACCAAGGGCGAGAGGGTGGTCTCTATAAATACACATCTGCAAAGAAAAGCTCCATATTTATTTATTTTTTCATTAGATCAGTTTTAAAAATGGGAAACCTGACTTTGCTTTTTGAAAAACACATGCAGTAGAGTTCAGTCACTTCCACATCTCTGTGTCCTGAAATTGCTCCATTTAATAGAAATTTTCAAGTCTTCCAAATCACTTCTATCTTATTTTCCACAGAGGGCCAAGTTCACAGGTAGCAGGAGGTGAGGGAGGACCAGAGAGGTGGGTCCTGCCAAGAAGGACCTGTACCTACAGGAGCTGTGTGGGAAGGCACGCATCTTCAGATGCAGCTTCCACATATCACACTTCATGATTTTGTTTGCTCCTTGACAGCCACGTGGCCCAGTGAACACCTCTCTGAGGCCAAAATCCCCGAGGCAGTCTCAGCCCAGCAGACAAGGAGCTGGAGGTTTGGCCACTCAAGGAGATCTGGTGGTCTCCAGGCCAAAGGAGGACGTTATCTTCCTGTGTGGACTTTTGTGATCCCCAAATTGTCCCATTGCTTCCTCCTGCAGCAAGAGCATTGCAGGGAATATCTTATGGCAGTTCCATCATGGACTGTTGCTTTTATTTTTAATTAACTCCAAATGTTCTCTTTTCAACGAATCAAAGCCTAAAGGACAGACTGGGTCTTTGCATTGTGGCTCAGTGCCTTGAGGACCAGCCCTGTCTTGGAGGGGCTGCTGGACTCCCAGTTTTCATCTGGCTGGGTGGTGTGGTGCCCTATAGAAGTGCCACAGCCCCAGGGACCTTATATAGGGGCTGAGCTGGGCACAGAGCTGCAAAATCCACGGGGGAGCTTTCTAGGGGACCACCAGGATGTCAAAAGGATCTCACAAAGCTCAGCAGCAGCTCCTCATCCTGGGCATGCCAGCGTTTCTTTTCTCTTGACCAGAAGAAGGGAAAGATCAGCGTGAAGCATGTGCAGATTTCTGAAGCCCTTCTTGCCCTGCAGCTCCCACTCATGGAAATGCTGATGGGGTGTCAAGGCAGCATCGTTTCCCTGTGAGGGAACAAGAAGCATTCCCTGCTGCATCAGAGCCCTTGTACCTCCCCAGACAAGACAGATCTGCCTGTCTCTGTACAGAAATACCTTTTGTTTGCAGAGGCACCTGCTGTGCTGCACCCCCCATCCAAATCCCAGCAAAACAACTAACTGGTTGACCAGCCTCTTGGTGAAAAAAGGAGCTTAACACCATCACCAAGTCCTTCCTCTCTGCACCAAGGCAGGCTCTGATTGCAGGCTCTGTTCCACAGCCCCCGAGCTGTGCAAGCACTTGGAGAAACCCAGCAGCGAAGAGGGATCCCTGCCTTTCCCTCACACTCCCGGCTTAATTAAAAAGGGCTTCAAACTTCCCAAACACAACGATTTCCCTGCAATTTTTTTTTTCAAACAAGCAATTTATTGTCGAAATAACACCCCAGCCTCAGGGAACTGTTATCTATGCAACTGTTTTTTATTAACTGCGGAGCAGGAATCCTGGCAGGGGGAAACACGAGCTTGGGGAAGGCTGTAACACACTGCTAATTTGTGCTTAGTTATTTATTTTACAAAAGGCACCAAAATTGCAAAGCATCCCCAGGATTATTTTAATCTCCTTGCTGTACTCTGGGTATTATTCATATTCTGGGGAAATCACTTCAAATTTCTGCACCACCTTCTCATACAAAGGATATGTTATTAACATGCACACTCTTTGGCAGTGCTTCCACGTGCTTTTCGAACCAGGAAGGCATTTTTTATCTTGCTTGCATTTGAAAGGTGGAAAAGCTGTTTTTCCATCAGGGCAGATCATCAAGGGAAATACTTCAGGCTGGAAGAAATCAGTCACAGGAGTGTCAATTCAGCTGCAAAGGGCCCCGGAGGAGAGCTCAGAGGAGTTTGGCTCTGTCTGGACTCCATCTAACACAGCGAACCATCCAGGCCTGGTGGTTTTTTGGTGTGGAGGGTGATATCCAGGGAGCCTGTGAGGATCTGTGGTGCTCAGTGGAAGGCAAGGCTGGTAGAAGCAGGTTTGGCATGGAGAAAGAGAGTCTAGAGCACCAGCAGTGCTGCTGAGGACTTTTAACTTGTGACACGCGCTGGCCAAGCCAGGCAGGGGGAGCCCAGTTCCTCCTGGGCTCTGTGAGATGCTTCTGGCAAAGGAAGGGCATCAGTTCCCCTGTCACTTATAGCCCAGGCTGGTGTGAGCTCCCTGTAACCCAGGCCAGCCCCACAGAGGTCTCCTCTGCTTGAGGGTTTAACTCATGAGGTTTGGGTTAATCAGAATGACTTCAGCTGCTTTCTCTAGACACGAGTCCATGGACTTTGCTGCTGCAGCAGGAGGATGAGTGAGGCCAGAGGAGCTGTTTGCACTGGGGAGACTGGATCCAGAAGGGAATTTCTGTCCAGAGGGGAGCAGAGATGTATCAGTGAGGTCCCCCCCACCGTGGCCAGGCACAGCTCCTGCAGGCACCCCAGGGGAGGGCTCTGGCAGGGTTCTGCCTCCCCAGCACTGCTGGACACCCCCCAGCATGACTTCATCTTCTGGCTGAAAAACGTGTGCAGTTGTTTCACTGCTCACTTTGTGCCTCTAACAAACACGCCTGATAACGCCTCACTTGGGTTTTACCAAAAACGTTTGTTGGGAGAGATCTTGTGCAACATCATGTGCTGCCAACCTCATCTGCAGCCAGCAAAATGAATGGTCCCAGCTGGCTCCAGTTCTCCTACAGAAAGGGCACAGGTGAGGTGGGAAGGTGCCAGCAAACAGCCAAAGTTGGGTGTCCCACAGACCCGCTGGAGATGTGTTCCCCCTTTTCTTTTGCAGGCAGTGCCCTCTAGTGCTGCTACTTTTGGACATCACTGGAAATACTAAAGAGAAAACCTGCAAAAGCAAAACCCCACCTGAGCTGGCTTGGTGGCACAGATGGATGTAAATCCCTGAGCTGCTCTCCCTCCACCCTGGGCGTAGGAGGCTGTGATTGCTTTTCTCCCTGGAGCATCTGCCTCAGTGATCCATGGTGGCCAGAGATGAGGAGAAACTGGGGCCACCATGCAGAGAGGAGACACAGAGGAAAACCCGTTCAACACTGGGATTCCCCTCTGGGGAAGAACTGGGATGTGTAGATGATCAGTGGTGGCTCTGCAGGGATGTCCTCTCCCTGTGGTGTCTCATGTCCCCAGTGAGGTAGCCAAGATCTCTGCAAGCTTCTAGTATTTCATGTTGGGAAGCTCCTATAGAATCCATCACACTCTGCTGCCACTAAACCAGCTCATTTCAACCAACAGGTGATGCCCAACACACGCAGTCAAACTCATGATGAAACAACTGTTATTGGCATAAATGGGGAAAAAAATTGAATCTATTCTGAATTAAGAAAACAGCAACATTAATTTAGATCAGGGACTTCTTTTGTATCTGTTTTCCTTCTCTTTTTTTCCTCTAAGAAATGTTTTTTATTGTCTTGCAAGTGCTAAACATTTTATTTATTCATTTTCATTTCTTGATTGCACTTGGTTTGCTGTTGGCTCCCAGCTTGCATCAGCTCTGCTTCCCTGAAGGGAAAAATGATTTTTTCTGGATGCATGTATGTTTAATGAAAAAAAAAAGCCAAAAACCCCATCCTACCTCTGTTTTGAAGGAAATTTTCATTGGTACCCTCGGGAGCAGGCAAAAAGCTTTTCTATTAAAACACAATGAGAGAGGAAATTTGATCCATATGATTCACTGCACAGCCTCTTCCTTCTTATTTCTGGCAGCATCCTCAGAGGATGTCTTTTATCTTCATATCATCTTGGCTGACACCAGCCACAATCCATGTACCACTCTCAACATACTTGAGCACAATCTTGTTGCTGAAAATGCCTCCCATTTCTCAACAAGGAAGATGTCATTTATTACTTGTACTCCATTAGTCTCTGGGGACTGAGCAGAGAGCAGGTTTCTTTTGTGTCATTCGTGGTAAATATACACAATTAAAAAATTTCCCATTACTTCTTACAGATGGAGATCAATGGGAATGGACCTATCCTCAGCAACAGTTTCTTAGGGCAGAATCAGGCCAGATGAGGTGCTGGCAGCAGAGCCATGCTGTGGAGAAACTGCCTCTTCTCTGCCTGTCTCAGTTATGAGCACCATGAAGGCCACAGCTCCAGCAGATGTCCTCTCCACTCATACTCACACATGTTCATGCAGCCAACTTCAGTGCCAGCCCTGAGATGTCACAGGTGGAGCAGGTGGGCTCCAGAGATGTTCTTGAAAACGTCACATTCTGAGAAATGCTTTAATTAACACAATCTCAACAGTCAAGGTTTTTGTCTTCTCCAAGTTCCAACTAAGTTGCATCCACTGAGACATCCTTTTGAAACCAAGAGGGCTTGATGACTCTTTGGTTGACACATAAATATCCTGGTTTGATGCTGGAAGAACAAGAATCAGGGTATCTCTGGGACACAGAGAAAATCTGGGCACAAGTGCTTTGTGGATTCCTGCTGCAACTGATACTCTGACACTTGACCCCCAGTATAGATGGTGCCTCATTAATAGAAGAGTTTCAAGAGAGCCACATCCTCATGCCAGCATCTTCCTTGCACAGCCAGAAAGTAACTCCCCATCCTTTTAGTGAGCTGAAGCTCTTAGTTAAGACTCATTTTTCCTTAAATGATATTTCACTGCTACAGTAAATGATCAATTTCTGCTCCATGTAGCCAAGGTCAGGTGTGAGAGAATAATAGTCTCCTACCCTCGCCTTGCACACCGTGTAGAAATGATTTATTGCGTTTCTAAAAGAGGATGCTTGACATTTTGAAAATGCAATGTAGTCCAACAGTAATTAAGCAAAAAGTAGACCGCTGAACAATTGATTGCTACTGTCAGCAAAGCCTGATTAACTCAGATGCTTGAAGAACTGCTTCTGCCACCTATGAATTAAAGGTTAGTAATTAAATTTATGGGCCATGGCCACTGTCTCTGGATGGTACTTCACTTATAAGGGTCCCAATGAAGAATAATAAGATGGAAAAAATGCAGGTTGTTAGCTCAAAGGCTTTTTATTGAGACACAGAGTGAAAAGCTCCTGAGGACTGTGCCAGCCTACTCACAGTGATGTAGCAGCACCAACCATTAGATGACTTGCCTGAGGTGGTCAGCAAAAGCACATCTGGCAGGACTGAATGCTGACATGGTGGTGGAGCCATGTTCAAACTGAGAAGCAGGAGCTTGGCTTGAACAGGAATTTTAATCTGAAGGGATGAGCATTAATAACTTCTCTCCCACTTGGAGCCTTCAGGGTCGGATCCACCAGCCCAACTGCACAATGTTAAGCCTCGTGCAGAAGTCACTGATTTATCTCTGCCAGTGATGGGAGAGGCCAGGGGGTGACTGCAGGAGCCCTTCTGCAATGCAAGCTGGTTGTAAGCACAGCCAGTAACAGGGGAGTTTGTTTCTGGGCCCACCTGGCCAATGTGCAGAGCAGATGATGGACAGCAGCTGCCACGAGAAGTTGTTGAACCATAAAGACAAGGGTCATCTCCATGTTACCAAGGCCCCATCTTTCAGGTCCTCCCTTTTGCAGCCTGAGCAACATGAAGAGCTTGTAGGAATTTTCTATCCTTTCAGAGGATTGATAAATACTTTTTATGCACCTTTGGGTTCCCTCCATCACCCCTCACTGCTGGAGCCTGGAGCTCTCTTGTGGTCCAATGCGCTGAGAATTGGTCACTAAGAGAGACTGTGAACAATTCAGTGCAGTAAAAAAACCCAACTCATTTACATGTGGATGTCCACAAGATAAGCTTGTGGAGCAAATCTGATGCTGGCAACAGAAAGCAAAAGGTACTTCTGGAGCTGGTTGCTCAGCAGGGTTCAGGGAATCTATGCTGGAGGAGAGGGAGGGTGCTCCAGCCATGCTGGTGGTGCCCCTGATCCACACTGGTGTGCAATGTCATGGAGGTTCTCCACCTGTCCCAGCACAACGCAGAGCACCTCAGGGACATCCCATGTGCAGGAGCATCCAGGGACGGGGTACATGGACAACAACTGAGTCTGTGTTGACATTTGAGTGCAGATACCCCAATTCTGCCCTTTCAGGCACTCCAAGGAGCCCATGTGAGCATGCAAAAACTACAGCCAAGCACCTGATGGGCACAACCTGAACCTGGCTCCTGCCCAAATCAGCCATCCTTCTGCTACCCTCCATCTGCTTGACGTTGCAAAAGCTGATTACTTAAGGAGGTTTTGGGAGAGGTCTGAAGTTTTGTTCCTGAGCAGAAGTGAATGGGTGTTACTTAATTTCTTTGACAGTCTTGAGTGTTGTTTTTACAGCTTTTTTCCCCATCACTGGGCTGCCATTCTTCATGAAAACAACTTGAATTTAATTGTAAGGGTACATCAGACTTTTGCAGAAGTGCTTTTTAGTCTCATTTTGACATTAGGATAAAATAATAATTAAAAAAAAAATCATTGCATAATAATTTCTGCTGTCTGCCATCCTCTTTGGTCAAACTCATCCGTAACAAACTAAATAACTTTAAAAACCACTGCTTCTATGAAGATCCATCTGAGGCAGTGACACATTTAGGATTTCTGCAGCCTTTTCTCTGCTTCCTGCCAGTCTTGACAGATACATTTAAAATCCTTGCTTAAAATCACTGAGAGAAATGACTCTTAGTTTCAGCAGCTGGAAGAGCACAAGGTGATCGAGCTCATGCTGCACCTTTAATATTATTTTCCCTTATGATCACAGTCCTGCAAACCCTCCTGTGCATTCAGAGGGTGCTTCCACCATGCAGGGAGTGTTTCTCAGCAGGACTAGGACTTGCATTCCCTTGCTGGTGCAAACACATAGTACCCAAATTTGTCACCAGTTTGCCCTAGTAGGTGTTACCTCTCCTGCTAATTGCATCTCTGTAGCTCCCAGAGCTGCTCCTCAGCATGGTTGCCAGAAGCATTCATGCTCTTTGCAGGTTCAGGTTGTGTTTGCTCAGCACCACTGGAAATACCTGTTATTTGTGAAGGAGCTGGGTGGGCAGGACTTTGCTGAGGACATACAAAGACATCAAACATGTCAAACATCTGGCTGACAATTCAGAGTGGCCAAAACTGGAACCCAGAACTGATTTTCTTCCTGACTTTCAGAGGATAGGAGCATTAAAAATCCTGTTCAGAACTCAAAGAGCTCTTCATATGCATCTAAAGAGCAGAACTTCTAACAGGGTTTTCTTGGATCCAAACCAGCAGAAATCTCATGGGATTTTTGATGATTTGGGGTTAAATTTATTAGGGTGGTTGGGAATCATGTACTGCTGCCTGGCAGACTTTGTCCTTGGGCTCTTCCTAACTGAAACCTGCCCCGAACTCACCTTTCTTCTGCATCTAAGAAAGGGGCTGAAATAGTCTCCATTTAAAAAATGGTGCTTTATTGAGAAGAACAGAAAAGGGACAAGAAGACATTAAATGAAGATGGGATCACAGAACGTCAGGGGTTGGAAGGGACCTTGAAGGATCATCTAGTCCAACCCCACTTGCTGTGCACTAGCAAGTCTAAGGGGTAAGGATGATTATTATACAAGTGGTTAGGATAGTAAATACCCCTTAAAGTGTCTTCCTTCACGAAATATATTTGGGAATCTCAGGAGAGTGAAGTGACATGACTGGGGTTGTGGGGTTTGCAGCTGTGGTTTACAGGCTGCATCTTATGGCATTTCCAGGACCACTCTGCCTGGTGGCATTGCTGATGGAGCTTGATGACAAGCACATACAGTGCTCATCTCACACCAGCAGAACATGAAAGTGTCCCCATGGGGCAGACTGGGGTGGCCGGGGCAGCTGCATTGACTCACACAGCCTGAATGGGATAAATAGGCTAAAGGGATAAACTCCTATTTCCATGGGTGCATACACATTCACACAGCCCTACTGAAAGGAGAAGAAAGAGTTATTTATGATGTGTTCTGAAATATAAATTCTATCAAAGTCAAAGCTCGGGGTAATTGCTGCTGAAGTAGATCCAAAGGTTGGCATCATGATTAAATAGCTCTGCTGCCTTTTAGGGGAAATCTAGTTACAGGCAAACAACATGGAGGTCAGCAGCAAAATATAATTCAATTCTTAGCTATGAATTAATGAATGTGTTTTAGATTAATTTAAACCCACAAAGAGACTTTGTGTTGCAGAAATATTCATTAGGAAGTTTAACAGATTATTCCTCTGGCAGTGGTTCAGTTTTCCAGGCTTCTTCAGGTGAACCCACCCCTCACAAAGCACAAGGAACTTCCATACAAAATGTATCTGGTTTGGTTCTTCGATGCTTTCCCTCCTCTCCAGCTGACCTGTGCAATGTCTGTGGCTGCCCTGGCCATGCTCTAAATGCTCTAAACACTTGTGGTGTGCACGGGCAGGATGAGAGAGTGAGAGTTTGATCTCAGCTTGATTCAGTAGCAATGAGATAATGGTGAAATGGAACCAAAATACAAGGCTGGAAATTCAAGGCTGGTCATTCAAGGTCAGGCTTGATGGGGCTCTGAGAAGCCTGATCTAGGTAGAGATGTCCCTGCTTGTGTAGGGAGGTTGGACAAGATGACCCCTAGAGGTCCTTTCCAGCCTGAAACATTCAATGATTCTACAATTCTATGAAATGCCATCCATGGACCAGGTGGCATCTCTCCATCTTCTGCTCTGGGACTGTGGCCTCTCTGTAGGAGAGTACAGGCTTCAGTACATCTCCTTGAATGTCTTCTGGAATAATGAAGCTCTTCCCAAATGGGTGCGTGTGCTGGAAATCTTTTTATTTTTTAGGTTATTTGGAACCTCTTCTATGTGATGATAGTCTCTGGCCACCTTCCTAATTGTGCAAGGAAAAGAGCTGATGCAGCCAAGGGCTATCCAGGGGAGGAAAATAAAATGGTCACAAAAGGGGATGGAGTAGGGACAAGTCACACCAGTAGGTACACAGCCTTGCCAAGGGGTGCTGAGCCCCAGTTCTGCCTCCAGGAATGGTGCCGGAGCAGGAGGGGCCCCTTGACCTACCACCCCTTCCCCAGAGGGAGCTGTGGCCATGGGGACTGTGCTGGCAGGACATGAAAGCAGCTCTGACACTGCCTTGGCTTTGCTGTCCCCATTATGGTGGTGGAGGGAGGGATGGCTGGGCCAGGAGGCCACCCGCTTGCTTCCACCTCCTGCGCACTTAATTTGCTTCTTCTCAGCGCTGGAGAGATTCATTATGTGCCTCTAGGGGTTAGAAGGCTGTGCTTGAAACAAGATGGACACATCCCTCTGTCCTCACTCAGAGCTTCCATGGCTTTGGATTGCAAACCAAACCACAGAGAGTGTATAGAGCATGAGAGAAGAGCAGACAGTGCCTCCCTGGAGTGAAGTATTTGGATATTGAGAGCTAGGTCAGCTCACCCCCAAAAATAAACTGCTCTGAGCTTGCTGCCACTGGCCACAGAGCTCCTGAGATGAGCCATCTGCCCTTAGCCCATGGGACCTGCTCGTGGTGTGCTTGAGGGACTTCAGGGCGGCTCTGGGGTTTTAGTTAACTGGAGGGAGCTGGAGTGTTCTCCTCCACCCAAACTGCAGAGGGATGGCAAACGGGGAGGTGTTGGGGGGTCTCTGGCTGTCTTGACCCCGGGGGTCCCTGCACACTGCTGCTCTTGTGGGAGGAGGTAATTGCTAGGCTGGAGGAGCAGATGCAACAGGGTGGGCTCCTGCCTGGACAGCTCCAGCTTCTGCATGGCAGGTACCATTGTCCTCCTTGGACATGGGCGACCCATCTGGACCTCCTTACATTAAACTGTGAGCACCCAAGTTTTCCTGCTTGCCTTTTTCACTCCTCTGATGGAAGTGGTATGAGCAGTGAAGGTGCTTTGACACCCTCCCTCATGGTTCCTTCTCATTCACCAGCACAACAACAGCAGATTTAATTTCCTCCAGTCCTCAAATAAGTGAGACTTGTTGTCAGGTTAAGACACTTTTGACAAATCCAAAGTTACAAATCCTTCTCTGGATCTCTCTCACCTTTTTCTTGGCTTCCCCATCAGCTCCTCACTGCATTTGCAGCATTGACGGCAGCTCTCGCCCAGCTGTGATCTGGTGTTTGAGAAACTTCCCTTTTTAACTCGAGCACAAACTGTCTGAGCAATTTGCTCTTTGATTTCAGATCAGCTGCTCTTGACAGAAGTGCTTCACTTTTGCTGTGCTCCTTGGTTTGTAAAGTGTTAGTGGCTGAGGCTACGTGTATTATTTAGACATCTGGACTTTTATGACTTGGCAGCCTGCTCTCTGATGAACAGTGATGTAACATAGCCTGTGCACAACCTCCAACCAGAGTGACTACTGGCCACGAGGGCCACCACCTGCTTTTGCTTGTGACACTGCTCAGTGTCCCCAAAGCAGACAAACCCTGCTTCCAACTCCACCTACCTACTAAGATCAAACCCTTTGCTCCATGTCCAGATATAGCTTGGTTGATTGCTTCTGCAAATGCAATGCTGCTTTTTCTGGGTTTTTGTTTGTTGGTTGTTTTTTTTATTAAGCTTTTTCTTTATTAACTTTTTTCTTTTCCTGTGGCTTTACATGGTTTGTTTCAGAAAGCTGCCCTAGCCTTGGGTAGCCTCATCCTTCCCAGCCTTCTGCTCCAGATGGTTTTGCTTTCCTGCAACAGCAAGATCTTTGGTCACAGAGGCCAGCAGGTAATAACTCATAAGCCGTTTTTGGCTTCTTGTAGCTCACAGTCAGGAACCAGAGTAGAAATACATTTATTATGGACAAGTTTTACCCATTAAACTTGGACTCTGCCCTCCAAGCACTGCGGTAACTTCTCACCCCTGTTTCTCTCTTTGCTTGTGGTGGGGAGTCAGCTGCAGCACTTAAGGATGCTCAGGATGTGGCTTCCTTCACCCTTGTGAAGGTCAGCCCTCAGGGAGCAGACAGGAACCCTTCCACACTGATAAAAGACAATTTCCAGTGATCTCCAAATCAGTCCTAGGGTTTCTGGAAGGTTCTCACTTGGCTGAACAGGGCCTTTTTTTCCCAGGCACCATTTACACCATCCCTGGGGTCCCTGTACAGAGGTCACAGGATGAAAATTGCTGTCCTGGGGTACAGAATCAGCTCTGAGATCTGGAGTTTGAGAACAAGATTCCTCAGTGGTATGAAATGGTACAGCTCAAATGAATTCAGATAATATCTGCCTGAGGTGAGATGCCACCAGCTTCCAAGCAGCAGGACAAGGAGCTGAAGTTGCTCAGCTGAAATTTTTGGTTTTGAGCACTAAAAAAGCAGAAGAAAGAGGATGGTGAAAGCAAGTCTGCTTATGCTGCTCTTGGAGATCACAGCCAAGATCCTCCTCTCTGAGAGTTAATTCTGCTTCAATTCAGCCACAAGTCCCAACCTTACTCTTTCTGGGTGCTGGAAATTATTTGTCTGCAAGCTTTTCACCAGGAGATTTCCTTTCCTAACCTAAATGCCATGATAGCATTTGAGCTGTGCACCTGCTCCCAGCAGAAGCATTTCACTCCACTTCCTCAACAATAATTTAATATTCTGGCAGCCCCCAGGATAAGTGTGCATGTGCTCCTGCTATCAGCACGTATCTACTATCCATTACATTACCTAAATCTGTTAAAGGGTCAACATGGCATTTGTTACCCTGTCCTATAAAGTGCCCCACACTGGAAGGAAGGGTTTGTGCTGACTGTGTTACACTGACAACCAAAATAGATGCTTGATTCAAACTGAAGTTTATTAAAAGACTCTTTTTGAAGGGTTTGGGACTAGACCCATACTAAGCAGTAGGAGAAATCTATAATTAAAGCTCAAACCACAGTGAGAGGAAACCCCAAGAATGTGAATACTTGAAATAAGCAGCACAGCATAATAGGTTCAGGGAATAGATGGCTTGGGCTCATGGAGAGTCATCAAAATTAATTTAACCAGGAATGACGCTGGTGACTCCAAGGAACAGATGCAACAGAGAAACCTTGGCTACTTAGCTGTCACTATAAAACTCCAGTCCAGTTTCTTTTTCCATTCTCACCCCTCTCTGGAGGGTAATCTTCTGGTGTCACCATGTCCACCCCGCAGCATGGAGGCCACCATTACCTTTACAAAGCATCAGATGTTGGGACTCTTGCAAGGCAATTAACTGGAAGGTAAAGAGGGAAGCAGAAAGACTGTCCAATGGAAAATGGGTCAGTTTGAGATGTCCCATCTGCAACCAAAGCATTCCCAAAGGGTTTAGCACTTTTCTTTCAAAGGGCACCTGGAAAGAGAGAGACTCTGGGTGAGATTTTCCTGTCCACTGCTGGCAGTCCCAGCAGGACTTTAAGCTGACATTTTATAGCCTGGTTCCTGCATGTTTCCAGGAGAAATTTTTACTTCGGAGGACAACCAGTCGAATGGATGAGAAAGGCTGAAGTAGCTGCTGGTCCAACGAGAACATCTGGAGGACTTGCTAGGCTCTCACCAGCTGCCAGCTCCTCCTGAATGAGGCCATGCTGATGTCTTGGTGCATTCCCCAAAGGACACCTTGCACTGTCTCTCGTACCAGGTGATGACACCTCCCATTTCTGCAGCTTGAAAGTGCCAAAAAGCTTATTTTCATCAAATACAATAGTTTTCTTGCCAGATTTGGAGACTGTGGGCTCTGTGTGTGTGTTCACTGACCTCTCCTGGCCAGACCCAGGATGCTCGGCTGGGCTGCACCAGGCATCTCGCAGCTGGCTGGAAACCAGGTACCCCTGAACTCCTGCCCAGGGTAGAGTTTGTGCTGGGCAAGCAGAGATAGGGCTTAACTCCCAGTTAAAAGGCAAAGAAAGAGTCAAGGCAGCCCTTTAGGGAAATGCAGGAGATCTTCAGTGACGTCTTTAATTAACAAATTAAATGTGTCTGTGATTGTGAACAGACCACGGCATGTACATGGTTATTATGGGTTATATAATAAACCACATTACAGGACCCTGGATTCAAAAATCCATCCCAATCCCACAGTCCTTAATGGGGAAAAACTAGGAGAGAAACTGAGGGCTGCAAAACCATCGCTGTGAGGAAACAGGGCAACCTTGGGAATATTAAGGAAATAGGTATAAGGAAGAAAGGAGACAATCTAAGAGGTTATCTCATGTTTTGGGGAAAGCATCATCTGCTGAAGGAGTCTGGTCAATCTCTTGGCTCCACAGTGTGGGGCCTTTTGTAAAAACCTCTTTGAAAATAACTGTTATTGTGCAGTTGCAGCAAGAGATCAAATCAGCAGCAGTAATTTTCCTGACAAGATAAACCCCAAATCTCCCTGTTCTTACGGATTCCCAGAAATTCCTCTTATTTGTGTAACCACCTCAAAATACCTCATTCAACGGACATTTCTCAGCCAAACATTTCAACACCTGCCACCTCCCGTTGCTGCCAGCTCACATTTGCTTCTCAGCCTTCTCCCTGCTTTTTTTTAATTTTATTTTTTCTGCTGGAAAAGAAGGACCAGCTAACTCTATAGCTTAACTATTATAATTAATTGGTGCGTCTGGATTTTTTTTTTTATATGTCCTCTGCTGCTAAGCTTTTTCTTTGTGTGAGAAATCCTTTGTTTGCCTGAAACAGCTTTTTTTTCCCACCCTGGCATAAATATCACTTTGAAAAATTGCATCACAAACCCCACAGCACTGGGATTTTAGAAAGAGAGGCTGAACGGCTCAAAACTTCACATCCCTCTGCAGCGAGGAGAGCGCAGCTTTCATCTGACAGGCTCTTTAAGGATGGTTTGACCTCTCTCTTCCTTTACATGCTGGGAGTTAACTTCTCCTGTAAGTGTCCAGCATAAATTCTTTTAATGCAAATTTCCTTGTCAAAACTACAAACAGACATTTGATCAAAGGTCAGCTCTCCTTTGTGTTCCAGTTTGATATAGAAATTTCTATTTCATCTTTGACTGTCATGGTCAGTTAAGGGAACTGGAGCCTGATGGGAAATTACTGATGCATTTCATGTCCTCTTTCCAACGAGGCTCCCCCCGCTCTTTCATATCTTATGGGTGTTTTAATTTGAATATGTTTTCATTTTTTAATGGAATATTTAAATTAGCTTTGAAAATGTAGCAGTGTGACACTGAAAATTGTCTGCTTTTTAAACTGAAGCTCAATTTACTGCTATTTGATACCCTGGGAGCTGATCAAATAATTATTATTCCCTTACTGCTGGCTTTATTTCATGCTTAACTTGTGGATCCTTTTTTTATGGGGCAGCGCCTGAAGAGCAGGAATTGCTGCAAATGGAAGGTTTGGGAAAATTTTCTATTTACTTCTTAGGGTTCCTTGGCTCTGCTGGACCCAAGAGAGGATGGGGACCCCCATGGCTGTGGCATTGGAGCCCACTTGGACCTCAGTGAGCATGGTGGACTCAACAGAGGGGTGAGTGCTACTGGTCCCATCCTGCCTTGGCATCGGGGTCTTGGGCCCCTACATGGGGGATGCTGCAGGGAACTGGCCACAGTGAGATTTGGGACCAACTGGGCCACATTGAGGCTATAACGTAGGTGTGCATCACTGCTGAGCAGACTATGAGGCCCGGGAGTGGGCAGGAAAAGTGAGCATCCAGGGGAAAAGTGTTTAGGAAGCAGCCTTAAGCTGAGCTTTATCACTACCCCTCAGGAAAGATGCTGAAGTATCTCCCCTGCTGCAAATTTGTGCCCTGGATCTGTAAATGCTGTGAATTGGTTCAGCTGCTTTTAGTGCTCTGCAGTTCAGTGGGAAGCTGTGGCTTTCCAACCTCTGGACAGCAAAAGGACCATGATCAGTGAGTCCTTCTATTGTCACCACTTAAAAACCTGATGCCTGGGCTTGCTGGCTACTGAGTACAATTGTCTCTGCAGGAACAGGAGGCCATGGGCCCCCTCTCTCAGGATGTCACCTGGGTCTTCGAATCATAGCATCATCTATGCTGAAAAAGACCTTTAATATTGAGTCCAGTCATTAACCCAGCACCGCCAAGTCCACCCCTAAACCACATCACTAAGCACCACATCTACACCAGGGATGGTGACTCCACCACTGCCCTGGGCAGCCTGTTCCAGGGCTTTACCACCCTTTCGGTGAAGAAATTTTTCCTAATGTCCAATCAAAACATCTCCTGCCACAACTTGAGGCTGTTTCCTCTTGTCCTACCACTTGCTGCAGCCCTGCAAGCTCTCACACTGATGGCAAAGGGGCCTTTTCCCAAATCACTGTTATTTGTTTTCCTGGGAGCTAAGCTGATGAAAATAAGCACAGTGATGTATCACAGTCAGGAGAAATTGCATGAGACATCTGGACATGGTCACCTAATTAATGCCACTAATGTCCCCTGGCTGGCTCCTAATCGACTCAGCACTGTGGACAGTTGTGTGTGTGCTTGCAGGAGCCAGGGCAGTGTGGTGGCACCCAGGGCTGTGGCCAGGCTCCTATGGCTGGGTGGCCCTCTGTGCCCATCATCCCCATGAGCCAAGCACCCTGCTCAGGCCCAAATGTCGTCTCAAATCCAGGGTTCTGCAGCCCCATATGACAAATGCTGCTCTGGCAGCCTGGAGTCAGCATTGTACTGGGAAAGGGAGGAAAGTGGGTTTGAAACCTGAACTTGTCACCACAGGAGAGCACGTTCTGCCCCACTGGTCAGTGTGCTGGGACAAAGGAGGGGGCAGGGCTGGCCCCTAGGGCTGTAAAAGTGCAAGGGCTGTTTGCATGAATGCTGTGTTTTAGTGAAGGAGATGCCATGGCTACAGGACTAGGGCTTGTAGGGCATCTGGGGGTTGGCAAACCGTGGATGAACCATCCTCTCTTCTAAACTGTCTCCCTTCCTCAGAGAGGATGCATTTTAGCCTTAATGGAATGTTGCCTTCATATATAAAACTACTTAAGGCCAAAGCCTGGAAGTCCTAATAATGGCAGAGCCACTGCCTCCTCTTCCCCACATGGCTCCAGTTTGAGCCCCCAGAGACCAGAACTTCCCTCCCAGCTTTGGAAGCCTCCCCTTTCCATGAGCATTTCCTCATGGCTCTGCTGGAGTGGGATGACCAGAGCTGCTGAGCCATAACTCACAGTGCTGGATTGTGTCTTCTCTCAGCAAAAAAGCCTTTTAGGCAATTTCTCTTCTGCTTTCTCACATCTCCTTCTGTTATCTTCAAGCACACAAGCTGTTCCTCTTAGATGGAGATGGACACGAGGTGGCTTGGATGTGCAGAGCTGTCCTTTGCCAGAGAACACTTTGTCCTTCCTCAGTGCCTGGGACCAAGTCACCTCTCATTTATCCAGCCTAAATGAACACTTCTTCAGCCTGCAATGTCCCAGCTCTCCTCCACCGGGTGACAGTGACAGCAGATGGCAGCAGTGGCCTTCAGATCCCAGCAGCACTGCCAGCTCTGAGTGAAGATGCTGGTGAGGGTTTCTCTGCATCCCAGATATTTGGAGGACAGCCTCCCTCTGTGCTCTCCTTTGCTGGGGTTTGATCAGCATCCATATGGGCTGTCAAAATATAATTGCACTGACTCTCTACATGCTGTAGTTGCTTAGTGTGTCAAAATGACAGACTCCAACTTAAAAAGTCAAGAAAAAAAATTCCTATCTTCAGTTCTGCTTTAATTAATCATTTTGTCATGGCTTTGGTACTGCATTGACAGGTGAAAACAAAGATTAGGATTTTTGAAGATCATGGGGATTTTGGGGTGCCTGGTTAAAGTGATTGCTTTGATCTGATCATCTATTTTCTGAGGAGCTCCCAGTTGATTACTCAGGACTTGGGGCACCCTGCATCTTTGATCCTTGGTCTCAAGAGGCTCTGGAAGATGTTGGATGGCCTCCTGCCCACAGTGCCACAGCCCCTCTTGCCTGTAAAGTCATCAGCAAGGTTATCATCAAAACCATGGCAGAGACCAAAAGCTGGACCAGAAGGCCACAGACTGTGCCAAGAGGTGGGAGATGGGGTGCAGGGTGTTCATCCTATGAAAGAGGGTACTCCAAAGCAGTGAAGCAGGGGAGACACCCTCACAGGTCAGACAGGGATGGCTTGATTTGGCTGGCTGCATCTCAGAAGACTTCCAGGACATGTTATGAATCATATCAATATGCAGGGAGGCAACATATTGCTTACTCCACCTTTTTTCTTGAAATAAATCAACTGACAAAAGTTACATTCATTCTCTGGGCAGCAGTTTATTCCTTCACTTCAAATCACCATGTTGTAGTGCTTTAATCTCCTGAATGAGTTTTGTTTATGATGACACCCAAATATTTATTGATTTTTTAAATTCATCTGGGGGCTATCAATTTACCTGTTAGCCACTGGGTCACTCCAGGAATTATTAGTGTACTAACTGCACACAGGAAAAGAAAAAAACCCCAAACATATGCTTAGATGATGGATTGTTCCATGTGTTTGGGCAGAGAGTGCCAGCAAAAAGAAAGAGCAGAGCTAAATCCCTTTGGCGGGTGGAGAACCTGCTTCTGATGGACAAAAATGGAGAAAGCCAAGTGAGTGCTGCCATCAGTCCTGCCTGTGCTGGACAGGCTGTTCTGGGGAGTCCTGAATGGTACCAATGCCCAATTAAAACAGCACTAAGCAACTCATATTGGCACGCTTTAAAGCAGTAGGTTAAGCAGCCTGGCAGTGAGAGTAATTCTGCTCAACAGTGGAGATGGACTTTTTAGGTTAACTAAGAGAAATAAAGAAACAGGCCAGGATTCCTGCTCATAAGCTGTATTTTTTTTTCCTTAGGTACTAATAACTGCATTTAACCTCTCTGCTGCTCACTGACCCGGTTTACAAACAGAAATGAACCATTTCAGCTTAATTTATGCAGAGTAGTGACCCCACAAGTAGCAGGACAGAAGATCTGGGCTCAGTTTTCTCTCTACTTGTGCCCAGGAGCTTGGGAACATTCAAATCTTAAGCAAAACCTCTGGAAGATCTCAGAAATGCCAGTATTTGTGGATCCTGGACTTAATTTCTTCATCTGCCTCCATGACCTCTGTGCAAACCACTGGACTGACCTCTGGGTGTGCTGGTAGCAGCTGGGATGAACCTGAGGAGCCAGGAGATGCTGGGATAGATACCTCTGGAAGAGTTATACTAAAGCCTGGAGCATGAAGCCCTTTCAGAAAGGACTGACAGTGCCTCCTACACACTAAAAAAACCTGATTAAGCTCACAGGACACCTCTGCCATAGAAACAAGCTACCACCTAGAGCAGAGACCCCATAATGACATCCAGGTAGAGTGGGCTGGACCCTGCTCTTGAGTTACCAGCACTTACAACTGGCTGTATATCCAAAAAACAACCACCAGCATGCCAACAAAATTGTGGGTGTTCCCAACTGAGAGAGGAGCTTGCACTGGCTTTGGATAGCAACAATGTTCAAGCTTTGCAACTTGGGATGCTAAGAAGGTGCTGCAGCATATTGCCTTGTAATAACACGAAGGAAAAGCTCAGCAGAAACTCTGTGAACCAGATAAGATTGATTAAACAATTTCTAACCAACGGGGTTGCACATAAAAATTTTATTAAAACCTCAAGTGCTAAATTTATTTCCTGTGTCTGTCACCGCTATTTTTTTTTTTATTCAGTAGTGATAATTACTACATTAGAAATTAAATGAACCTCATATACTACATCTTTCAGACCTCCTAGGAGAGTTGTGAAAGTGATTTAGGGAAGCGAATTTGCTATTGTGCCTAATCAAGTTACAGTAATTGTCACCTATAATTTTAACTTGACTGCTATGTGTTTAATTGGACGCTTTACCTTCTTTTTTTGGAACTGAGCTTCTCTGTGACTGTTTTTCTACTTTCCATCCCCTTCCAAAACCCACTGACAGAAAACAAATCCTTGCATACAGCTGTGCTATTAACAGCTTTGCTGTTTGCCACCACATTGGCTTCTTCATCAACCTGATGTGTTGCAGCATCAGGTGATTTTGCTTGTGAGACCAGCACCAGGTTGTCTCCCTTGAGATTATAACCACAGCTGTGGTTATCAGCAGCAATAAAAGGGCTTTCCGGCCTCCCCTTCAAGTATTGTGGTGTTCTGGGGGTCACAGGGTTAAGGTAAGGCCTAGGACTGTCCTATGTGCGTTGGGGTAAAAGCCAGTCCCCTGCAGAGCTGCTAATTCATACTAAAATCTCTGTGGTTGTTTCTGAGGGTGCTGACTTTCAGCAGTACACAGCCAGGCTAATAGGGCTTTGTTTGGCCCCTGGATCTGTAGATGTTTGGTCAGAGTTACTTTCAGGAGCTTTGTACCCTGCCCTCTAGTTTGAGCTTCTCTTGGAAAGACTCCAAGCTACCCAGGTTGGAAGCTGAGTCAAGGGTAGAGTTGTGGAGGCTGCTAATACCTTTCTCCTCCCAAACATATGTAGTGAGATTACCACACAGGTTCCCTTCTGTGGTCTGAGATCTGGGCAACTGCTCTGGTCACTCAGCTCTACACCAGGCCTGCTTGTTCCTCCTTCCCTTTCCTTGATAAAGAAATGTGTCTATGCACATATACAACATCAGCCTGCCAGGAGACAAGATTTCTTCTGGATTTAGGGAAGGTGGTGACAATTATGAGCATGGAAACTCTAAATGGCTCTTCTGAATACTCATGTTTGCCCAATATCAGATTGAAGAATGAGGCTGCTTCTGACCGCACCTATTCAACATATAGTAATACTTGTCCCACTGAAACCACAGAATATATAAAACCTCTTTAATTTAGTTTGGGATCAGGCCCTCTGTTTTTAGAGTCTGTTATGGATCCTTAAAGATCCAGAAAGGTTATGTTATGTTGATGCAATTAATGGAGGTTACTTGAAACTCTTTTATCACCGTAACACTCAGAAATCATTGTGCTTGTGTGGCTCTGTGCTCACATTCTGGAGCAATGTGTGTGGAATAGCAGTAACCTTGTCCCTGAATAATTCATGTTGTTTGTCAGCCACTTTTTAAGCCTTTCTGCTTAACCACAGAAGATTAGCATTTTTGTTGCTTTTTTAATCAAAGGTTTGGGGTGGGGGGAAGGGAGAGTGTTGGTTTTCTTTTTAGCTTACTTGAAACATTTCCCCAGGCTTTCAGTATGCAACTTAGCTATTCAAGTTGGGATATTTTGGACTTAGAAGCATTTTAGCTAGCTCTTAGGCCTGCTACATTATACAACTTTCTAGTAAATCATGAATAAGTTGAAAGGCTGTAGAGCTTTTTCCCCCCTAATTTCTCAAGGGTCCTTTTACTACCTAATTTGTTTTCATCCCATGTTATTTACTGACTAACTCTAATCAACTCTTCTGGTATTGTTCCAGTCCGCAAGTGTGGGAAGGTTTAGCAGGTAATGTGTGGCAGCACAGGGAGTTTTAAAGATCCTGGCCTTGAAATGAATACTGTTGGTTGGAAACTGGACTGCATTCATTACATGCTGGAGCTCTCCTGAGCTCTGTCTTCAAGCAAGGATGCTCCACTGGTGTACAGCAGCAAAGCTCTGTTAGGGTTTCGAGGAGCTGGTGAGTTGCACAGCTGCAGTTCAGAAACACCCTCCTCCATCCTGTTGATTTTGATGCTAAAAGCCAAAGATCTGGCTCAGAGCAAAGAGAGGGGGAAATGCCAACCTTGGCAAATGCAGAGCTGAAGGTGTATGTTCTTTGTTTCCATCTTGGAGTCATGCAAAGGAGCATTTGGGGGTTTTCTGGAGTATTTCTTTATTTAAAAGTGAAAAGTTGAATCAGTGACCCCACTAAGCATCCATACTTTATACCTCATGGAGAGAGGACAACAGAGGCGAGACAAGGGGTCTGCAATACCTCTAGCTGATGGGATGACAATAGGAGGCAGCCCATTGAAACCAGCCTGGCACCTTGGCTGGGAGCTCCTTCTGCCCTAGGGGTCACTAAATCAGGGACACGGCTCCTTTGATTGCCTGTGGATTCACACCAGCCCTTTGTGTCTAAGTAAACTAAAATCAAGCAGCCAAGTCCTGTTGGCAAGAGCGTGTCACTGAAGAGGAGTATGTTTGGGTTGTCGTGCTGACAGATTTAACAGAGAAAAGTTGATATGTGCAGAGAGCTCTATGGACATATTTGGTGAAGGTGAGGCTGGAGTGAGATCACTGCTGTAGGAAACAAATTCCCTGTCTCTGCTCTGCACTCTTCTGTGTGTTCCCTTTATCTTCCATGCTCTTTCTTTCACTCTCAATCTTCCTCTGCTGTACCAAGTGAGACCTGGCAGGGGACGGGATGACAGAAGTCAATACACGGCCACAGCTGTTTGAGTGTGGAGCACTGTGGTGTGACATTCACAGCTTTCTCTGGCACTTAGACTTGGCTTATCTCCTTTATGCCACTGCTACTTCTTTACTTTTCCTCTCTATGCCACAACATTTAAGAAACAAAACCAGGATGCTCTTGGAAAACCAACTTGATTTTGAAAGAGACTGTCATGTTAAATCTCAAACTCCGCAATGCAAACTCTTCAATCAAGCTAATTTTCCAAAATGCTGGCAATGAGTTTCTCTTCTTTCCCTTATACTGTTCAAGCCTCTTCTGGAACTGCAGCTCCTTCTATTGTGTGTGGTTGCCAAGAGCCAGTCCACAGCTCCCACACTGACATGCGGTTGAAATGACAGCTCCAGCTTTCACATGCCAGTGCGCTGTAGTCACTGGAGAGTTTCTCTGTTCCTGTTCCACTATTAGGTTTCAAACCTCCCTGCTGAGTAGCTGTCCTCAAGTCACATCAGGTAAGCTCAGCTACGCATTGAATTCAGAGAGTGGAACTAATCCCACATTTCAGCTTTAGATAGAGGAGAACAATGAGACCAGGAGCTAAGCCTGGCCTCTGTCTGCAAGGTAAGGCTTTCAATGTATTAAAAGAAACAGAAGCCCCACACTTAAGCCTGTGTGTTATATCTAGTTCCAGGTTTACCTCTGCTTGGCTCATAGTAGATTTTCCCCCAGCACTCCCTTTGCCTCAAAGGGACTTTTACATTGACTAAGATAGAACTTAGTTCAAATTTTTCTTAATAAGAAGATGAATCTTTATTGGTTCTGAATTTATAAAATATTTATAAAGATTGGAAACTTTTAGCTGAACTGAGCAGATATGATAGCCACTAAAAATGATACTTAATTGTTTTACCAGGTCCCTGAAGCACACTTGCTAGTTTCTTTAGCAAATAGAGGAAAATGTTAACTTCATCTTTTTTACGTTTCATGTGAGTGGTGAATAAAAGGGACTACCCCAAGATCCTGCCTGCACAGTGTATGCTAGAAACGAGAACAGCCTCTACAAGAAGGAAATGGCATTAAAAGTACTTTCCCTTTTAGCATTAATGCTAGGTTCATGATACAGAGATGTCTCCTCCCTAGGTTGGCTCTCTGAGGAGAAAAGGTAAAAGGTGTAGTTATTAATAGTTTCCAATAGATGGCTCCTGAGGTATGAAGGTGATGGCAACGCTGAGAATAAATCCCACATCAGCTTCATGTATCTTAAGCTGGTGTCACACAGAATAGGAGATGAGCACTGTGACTTGGGCCACCTCTGTGAAGACAGAAGCAGTATGGTTTTGTTGGGCACCATTACTAATGTAATATCCAGAAAACAAACCAAAAGGCAATAGAGTCCTGGTTAAAGGGGTTAGACTGCTCCAGGTGAGCATCTCACCTAGCACCAAATGGCTACTTAAAAAAAAATCTCTTTGGGTAGTCCTTTGAGATGTTGCCTCAGAAGTAGTTTGCCATATGGCAGATCATCATCTTGCCTCACTCACTCTTGCCAGATCTTGGAGTTCCTGTCTTTACTCGATAGGTTTTGCAAGTGTTTTTCACAATGTGCTGTCCCAGTAACTGGAACTGGTCACAACCTCTTTAAGACGTAGCTAATTCCAGATTGTTGTAATCTTGTTTGTTTTGTACTTTCCCCCTAAGGAGAGCTGAGTGCAAAACCTCATATGGCTATAGAATCATTTAGGTTGGAAAAGACCTCTAGGATCATTAAGTCCAACCTTCATCCCAACCTCTCCCTGACCCCTAGACCAGCTGAAGTGCCACATCTACTCATGTTTTGAATACCTCTAGGGATGGTGACTCTGCCACCTCCCTGGGCAGCCTGTTCCAAGGGAACAGAAATGGTTGTGAAGCTCAGAGGAGTGCTAAATGCAGAGCAAGGGGCTGGGGGCACAACAGCTGACAATTTCTGCATTTCAGCACAGCATGGTCCCATCCTGAGCCTGACTAATACAAATCCTGGGTTTTTTACTCCAATGTGGTCTTTGGTGGTAGTTTTTAAACTTGTGTAACAGACCAAAAGAATGAAATTTAGATATGAGTGGATGTTATGGCAGGATAATACAGGTACTTATATATGAACTTCTACTTGTGTTTATATGTTGATTTATCATCTATTTATCATATCTGTGAAAGTGCAGTAGTCAAGATAGTGATATTCAGTGTAACTCTTAAATGGTCAGATTTCAATTCCTGGAAATGCTTCTCATCCTCTCCCAATAACAAAATAAGTGAATGCCCTGCTAGCTCCACGTAGCATATGAACTATTTTATCTTACTATTTTTGCTTGGAAAGCTCTTCTTTATTCTGCTAGGTTAAAGAGCAGGCATGTTGTCTCAGCACTGTTAAATCCCACAGCTTATTACCATGAAACACATGAGCTTAGAGGATATGAAAGTCTTCCATCCAAGAGGATATGAAAGTGGTCTGCCCAGAGAGAGTTCAAGGCCCTTTGTATAAGGAACACAGTTTCAGGCTTTAAAGCTGTGCCGTGTGTCAGGATTTTCAAAAAAGGCACTTCTCAAAATGGCCTTTTAAACTGGCAATAATTTCCCATATATCATCAGGACAGACTTTGTAATGGCTTCATTTCTCCTCTAAAAGAATTCAGGTTGGAAGGGTCCCTGTGCTTCAGAGATGCAATGGCAGCATGTGTGGGAACAGTCCCTCTAGCTACAATTTGACACCAGAGCAGCTTCACCACTGAAGCTTTTGGAGGCTAACCTGAGTGGCTGGTCTGTATAAGAGCTGGCATCATTATAACCTTGCTGCTGCTAGTGTCTTCTTGGGCCAGCTTAAAGCTGTGATTACAGCTAGACATAGTCTTACTTGGCAAAAGAATTAGCAAGCAAAACATGTATGACCTTATTTGGGGGAGGGTGGGGGTCAAATGGGAGAACTCTGCTGTCCATCTAACCGCTTTAGATTCCAGGATGAATCATCTTCCTCTTCGTATATTCTAACACAGTATTTGCAAATCATTTCTAGGAATCCACCCATTGTTTGACTTCTAGTTATCTGATTTATTCTGTTGTGCAGAGATTTTGGAGAAAGTAAACTTTCATTTTGAATGCACAGCCATTAAATACATTTTTTGCAGTCAATAACAGACCAGGCGTTCTCCCTGAGCCCCAGCTCTATGTCCCTCCATTCAATAATGAAGCTATTGACTGGAATGAGAAAAGGGTCTAAAAACACAAACGGAAAATAAAAGTTGCCAATACCCAGAAATATGTAAACTGAAGTTTTAATAAACAGTCAAATACTCCAAATGGAATCCACAGAATATAAATTATGCAATTGAATTTGGGTGGGTTGAGTAAATAAGAGCAGGCAATGAGACCTTTGTATCACAGATTTTTAACTTGACAAATGTAATACCGTGTTATTAGACTTATTTTCTTATGAAAGCTGACACACTGGGTGTTCCTTTATACAAAAAAAAGCACATACAGGGACACTTACAAAAATATTCACACTATTGATTACCCTTTTAAGGTTAAGATTGTTTATGGTCGTTACTTTTTGCATTCAGTGAATGGGTCTGTAACACCACACTGCCCTACCTTGTTGTCAGTACTAATCTAAATAGCCATTTAGATTGCTGAGAATTCTTTTTTTTTTTTTTAAGCAACATGTCTTCTCAGTTATGAAAATAACTCCAGTGTATTAAGCTTCCAGTGTTCTTCAGGCTGAAAGTATAAAGGTGAAAGACACTTTTCCTCCTGTTGCAGCTCCAGGGATTGTCTTTTCCATATTCAAGTTCTTTAAAACACACGGAAATGTTACTGAAGAGAGAACGAACTGAAAAACACAGCACCTCTGAGTGATGACTTCAGAATGTCCCAGGGATATAGGATGGTGTTGAGTGATTCAGGTCTACTCTCTCTAAAAAAAAAAACAACTGAGGTTGCAGCTATGCCAACTTCCCCAGTTAAGAAGGAAAAGTAGTTTGTTCTTAATCTTCTTGGTTCCAGGCAGAAGAGGCACTTTATTTTTTGTTCTCCCCTTTCCATAGCCATCTGTGCTCTTTGGGAAGGGTCTGCACCTTTCCTGCAGTTGAATCACCTTCTGACTAGTGGCTGGATCAGTTTATATCTACATCAGTGCATTGAAGTCCCAGCTCTTAATTGTTGGAGCTGGCCAGACAATCAGTGACCTATTTCTTTAAAGGTCCATATGGGTTTTTCCATGCAAGCTGTGGAGTTCTAATAATGTGCACACATGTAGGTAGAAGCAAAAATGGAGGAGCAAAGGGGCAGCAAGAAGTCATTGCTCTTCTCTGTTCTCGCCTCTTCCACCATTGCCAGGTCTGTTTGATGTGGGCCCTCTGGAAGTCGAGAGGAGGGAGCCAGAGGGGTTTGGAGATGAGATTAAACTACTTAGTGAAATCCAGCTCTGGAGACAAGGTCAGAAACACACCTCTCCCTGCTCTGGATGGGGTGTATTTCCCCTTTGTGTGTGGTTTGTCTTACGAAGTGGCCAAGAAGCCTGGGAGAGATGAGTTGTGTTTGCTGGCAAGAAGGACTGCAGAGACTCCAGGTCTGATCTGCATTGTTTGTTCTAAATTGCTTGGGAAGCTGGTTATTTCTTAAGCAGTGCTTTTAAACACGGCTTTTAGGAATAAGAAATTAAACATGCACAGATGTGCATGAAATACCAACAGAAATACTTTACCTGCAAAGAGCCTGGAGTTAATTCAGTCTCAGTGAATGCTCTGCTAGTGCCACATTTTCTGTTGGCAAACAGAGCTCAGACGCACACCTCTGTAACAGCCACAAGAAGCTTAAGGGTCCTGGCATCTTAAGGAGGGATCATCACAAAAATACGATTAGAGACTTGACAAATTGGAATGGGGCTTGTGCTCTGAGTCTGCTGTAACCCCAACAGGGGTTTGAGATCCTTTAAGATTGCTGTTGGATTATACCTGCTGAAAAATGAAGTTTCCCTGGGACCAAGCTCACTGAATCTCCTCTTTCTGTCTCCTCTATAAAGCAGATCCAGTGCAGTAGATTTCTCATCCCTCTGCAGATATCCAAGCCTTCTCTGTCAGGCTCCTGGTAATCACAGGCTGATCTTACAAAACTTTCTTGATGCTGGATGAATGGGTATTTTATTCTAAAGCGACTGCTCCAGAATACATCACTGTCACGTCACCTAAACAACGCCAGTCACCCAGATTTTCAGTAGCTGCTGGGACTTGCTGGAAACAGTGGAGCCTGTCATTCTGAGATTAAGGAGGGATTAGCTGTGTGATTTCAGGCAGCCTGAAGAGAAAGGCTGAACGCTTTGGGAGGAGGAAGCAGGCGTGTGCGTGCACATGTCTTCCAAAACAACAGATGGTTTCAATAAAGTTGCTCCTGCTGCTAGGAAGTGGCACTTCTTGACATTAGCAGAGCCATATCTCATCAGGGTTCTTGTTTCTACCAGCCTGTCTCAGCAAGGCCGAATCCACTGTGCAATATGGGGTAATCAGAAAAGGCCCTCCAATATCTGCCCCATTAATTGCCCCCCGCCAGCCTTCCCTCTCTTCTGCGACCGTGCCCACTGTGCTCAGTGTGGCAGGATCGATCAGCTTTGAAGGGCAACTTCCCCTAATGATCCCCAATTCCCCCTCCTTAAACTGCAGCAAGAACTGTCCTTTGAAAGATTCTGCACGAAACGCGAGATTTCTTGGAACTGCTAAAGAAAACCCTCTCTGCCTCAATCAATGTATCAATGTATTAAATTATTGTGCAGCTAAATTAACGTGCCTCTTGGTGACAGAGCTGCAGAAAATGAGCAGCGTTTTATGCATTAAAGACAAACTGGAAAAAGATTGTTTTTCAAGGTTAGATTGTTCCACAGTGAATATCGAGGGGTTTTTTCCAATTCAAAAGGGTTTTCAGAGTGTCGTCGTATCAGCTGCATTCACAGTACCAATTAATATGTACAAATAACTGAAGAATCATGAATATTAGTAATTGAGACATATTTGGGACATAGCAATATTTTTTACAACTGTATTTATGTTTAATAATTAAACAATTTTGCTGGAAATTAATGCTCTTTTGAAAAAGCTCAAGAGTTCCATAAAAAAGTGAAAATTCAAAAGGTTGTTGTGAAAAACTAGAGTCCTGTCAAGCTTCTGCAAACCTTGCTTTCCTTTGTTTGGACTGTATGATGTGTGTGAGAGCAGGCTGGCCCTTCCTTTCAGGATACCCTCCACTTTTCAGTGAAAAAAACACTGTAAAGGCCAAGAAAAAAGGCAGAGGCTACAGTGACCTCTTCCCACAATTTGAAACATTAACATTTTCATTCTGTATATCATGTTTAATGTGGTTTAAAATTTGGTCCCTTTCAAAGCTGCTTGATCAAGCCACTATTCATGGTTTTTCTTTAAATTTTGATCCAATTTTTATCTGCAGTTATTATCTTCACTGGCAGAATAAAACATGAAAATCTTGCCTAATACTGTGCAGCAAGGGTTGTGCTTGCACAGAGCACACGAGTGCCAAAGATGTGATGCTCTCTTGGTCCCTGTATTGGAGGCAGATGAACCACAGCTTTCTAATTAACTTGTTCTGCAGGTGTAATGAAGAAGGGAAACATTTTCAATAACTTCATTGTTTGTTCAAACTTTTTTTTTCAGGTGTCTTCTAAGTTCTCAAGTATCTGAAAAAGTGTGTATTTTGTTCATTTTCTCCTGAAACTTTTTCTTTCCCCTCTTTTCTTGCCTGGGCTCATGACAAAGACATTCTTTATTCTGAAGGCAAGAATCCCAGAACAAGCAGTGCCAGTTCTGAGTTCATAAGGGGGCAATGTTTCTAATCACTTAGAAAAGAAAGATATGGACTCTGTGTTCTTTCTCAGTCAATATTATTTCATTTTTATTTTTGAACCTTTGAAATATCAAATGGGGGGGAAAAAAAGCCAATACTTTCCACCCAGTGTTTTCAACTCTGTTTTCAAGCTGTATCTGCAGGAATGATAAATTAGGTGTGAAATTAAAGCATACGTGAAAGCATCCCAGTCCCCCAGTAACCAGGACATTCTGGATTCTGGCAACATCTTAAAATGGTATCATCAGTTTCAGTGCATTGCTGATCAGATGAACTAAAAAACAAACTAAACAAAAAACCCACAATAAATCTACCCTACCAAAATTTATTATAATCTTGATAAAGGAATTTACATGAATATAGCTCTAAGGGTTTCACAGCTCTCCATTGTCTCCTGGGAAGTGAAAATCCATTAAATCAAATGATTTGATCAACAGCATGCAGTAAAGTAGTGTCAGCACCAAGCCAAGAACTCTTCTCTAATGTCTAGTTCTATGTTCAAATAGTGGGTCTGCATTGCTTCCCAGGCAAAACAATAGACAACAGGAGAGAGAAAGAAAATGAGGCAGCAGAAGGAAAGGGAGCTGGAACTCATTAGGCATCTTGTAATTTCTGAAAGAACCAGTTCTAACGTTTGTGTGAAATGCACATGCCATTTATCATACCCAGCTTTAACATGCTAGGTGACTGCCACGGATTTCAGAGCAACTTGCCCAGGCAACATGCTTCCCATTTTGTACCTGAGAGATCCAGCAAATAAAATGGGTCCCTGGGCTTCCATGGGACTGCTACACTGCTCAATCTTCTGAGTGCTGGGGAGTGCTAATGAAGGTTTCCAGAGAGGGGAGTGGGCATTTCACACTTGAGACTTCAGACCAAGAGAAAGTGCTGGTATCAATACCTCTTAACGGATATTTAAACCTGTTTGTATGGCAATTTATTTGCTTCACCAAAACCCTTACAAAAGCAAAGCTCTTTCAAGAAAAGCTCACGCCCCAAAGCACCGGTTCAACGTAATATCTATATTAAAAAACACTCTTCATTTCACTTCTGCATTCTGGACACTAATCCAGGCCAGTCACACCAAAGGAAATGAGCTGCATCAGACGATGCCATTTGCTAAGAGGTAAGAGTGGAGGTATTCTCCTTCCCTTCATTTTATATTTCTAGGGACAATTTCACAGGCCATGCCATCGCTGAATGGGGAAATTGGAAAACTGCAGAATCGATTTGCAGACGTGAAGTTCTATTTTCTTTTACACCTCCTTCATCAGAGTCTCTATCATTCCCATGTTGTGCAGCATTATTATCGACAGCGGCCTGGACACCACTGATAATTGCTAAACCAGGGAACAGTTATGCCCTGCAACTGAAAGCAAAACCACAGAAGCGGCCATTGGATGACACTAAGTGGGACTATTCTGCCTTAAAATTCAGCTCTTTAAATTCGTCTGCTTTAGAGCATTGGTAATGTACTCATGCTGCTATTTCTTAAAGGGAAATGTATTTTTAAAATATTATTTAAATAGGTTTTGTTTGCATTTTTTCTTAAAAAACTTCCCAGCTAAAAGCTACAAGGTTGTATTACATCTATTTTGATTAAAACTAGAAAAATGTAATGGACTGCGGCACACTTCCATTATTTGTTAATTCTTTCATCAATTGTGTTTCACAGAGAAGAAAAACCAAAACAATTCTTCCACCGCAAACTTGTGATAATGACTTGGTTACCAAGAATGAAAGCAGGGGCTAGGTGTTCCAGAAAATTAGAAAAGCTGGTGACTATCAGCCACTGCATTTCCAGGATGGAGAGAGAAACGTGCTTTGTGATAGTAAAGGTCACTGGCAGCAAAATGGTTGCATATTTGCTGGAGTTACTCAGCTGCTCTCTGTGTAGGACTGGTACGGCTGAGCTGGCTGGCCACAATGTGCCGGGGGGTACAAACACTGGAAAAATAAAAAACCACTCCTGGCATGATGAGCTTTCAGACTAATTAGCTGGTTATACATTTTTCATTAAAGGTCAATTCAGCCTTGCACAGCTCTGGGTCTGGCCTCCAGACGCTGCCTTTCTCCTCACCACGTCCTTGCAGCATTAGGAGAGCAGCAGGCATTTCCTTTTCCCTGNCCCCCAACGATTTTTCACAATGAGAACAATGAGCCATTGGAATAATCTCCTCAAGGAAGTAGTGGAATCCCCAACATTGGATACCTCTAAGATTCAGTTGGACAGGGTGCTGGTCATCTTGCCTAGACTGTGCTTTTTGCCAAGAAAGGTTGGATGAGAGGATCCTTGAGGTATTCTATGCTATGGTTCCATGCTTTCCTGCTGGTTTTCCAGCAGTTACGGTACCCACTCTCCATGGCCTGCTGGGCACTTTCGGGGTGACATGGCTGATCCCCTTCAGGAGAGTTTACCCCAGGAGGCGCAGGTCAGTGAGGACAGAAGAGAGGCAGCCGAAGGCCTGATATGGCAGGAATTGGTGAGGATTCATTTCCGTGGGGAGCCCATTTCTGCCGGGTGCCCCTGGAGAGAACACCGACCTGAGGCGACGTGTCCAGAACTGTCCTGGAGCCTTGACCCAGAACCCAAAATGGCCACCACCCTCAGGCCCCGCCTCCTCGTTGCTGCGCGACAGGCGGAGCCCGCCCCCCGCGGCAGCTCCCGGCACCCGCCCGGGGGAACTACAACTCCCGGCATGCCCCGCGCAACAGGGGCGGAGCGCCCACCGGACACGCACTACATTTCCCGGCAGGCAGCGGGGAGGCGACCAATCAGAGCGCCCTTTGTTGTCAGGTGCGAGGAGCGGGGTNCCCGCCGAGAGGAAGCGGCGCAGGGGAAGCGGCGGCGCCGGTGACATTTCCTTTCGGGCCGCCCCCCTCTCCCGCTGCCGGAGCGGGGCCCCGAGAATGGCAGCGTTAGGAGGTCGGTGCGGTCGGGCTACCGGGGCGGGGGAATGGGCTGAAGAGGGGGAGCGGCCTTTGGGGTCCGGCGCCCGGGGAGGGGGC
>VYZX01001809.1:106922-188946 GCA_013401335.1 Brachypteracias leptosomus | reverse complement strand
GGGGCCTGTGTGCTGAGTGGAGTCTCTGGAGGGGGGGGTACGTAGAGGAGGGGTGTTGGGGCCTCTCTGCTGAGAGGTGTCGGGGAGGGTGCACCGTGGGGGGATGGTCCGTGGGGATCACAGTGTGAGGGAGGGGTGGTTGGGGCCACTGGGCTGAGAGGTGATTCTGGGGGGTGGGTGGGCCCTAGGAGGCCCGGTGGGGCAGGGGTGCTCGGGTGAGGGACCTGCAGGGTGGAGTATCGCTTCCGGATGGGGAAGGTGATAGCTGAGGAGGGTGCCTGGGAGGTGTCTGTGGGGGATGGGGTCAGGAGTGTGGGGTAAGAGGCCGCCGGAGTGAGGGCCTCGACATAGGAAGAGAGCGGTACCGCGTGAGAGGAGGTGTGCAGTGGTGCTGGGCTTTGTTAGGATGCAAGGAGGGTTTCCTGTGAGGGACATCCTCACACTGTGGTCTCTGTGAAGGGAGCCGAGTCGAGAGGGAGGAGCGGGGTTGTCTGTGATGAAAGGCTTCTGTGAAGGTGGCTGTGTGGGGAGTGAAGAAGGAAGTTGTGTCTGAGAAATCAGTGTGGAGAGTATTTGTAGGTGATGTCTGGAAGGAACGGAGTTAAAATTTTGATGTGCAAGTCAGAGGAATATTAATAGAGGACAAAGAGTAGGAGGGAGAAAATGAAGGTGGTGAAAGTGACGGGGGAGGTTTTATGGGATGAAAGCTGTAATGTGGATAGTGTCAAGGATTAAATAGGAAAACTGGAATATGGGGATGAGTATCTATTCCAGCACTGGAAGCTGCCTTGATCTCATGTGCTCATTGTGACTGCCAGGGTCAGAAAAGAACTGTTTTACATCTTTTTTACTATTAGAAAGTAAATGAAACTCTTCTGCAATGGTAGTTTTTCTTGTGCATGAAAGCTTTACTAGGTAGGAAGCTTTGGAGCCAATCTAGCAAAGTATTATTTACTTGGAATTTGTTTGCTAGTGATTAACATTGTTTCTGAACAAGTACAAGTACAAATTCTCCCCTCCCCTAGTGATTTGTTAGTTCTGAATGTAGGAGCTCAGTTACTGTGACAAAGTAAACTCCCCCATTGTAGATCTTACCTTTATGTGTTTGCTATTGTATTTGCACAAAAAAAAAAAAAAAGTGTTTTGAAGAATTTTCCTAACAGTACTTTGGAGAGACACTGACACTGTTTGGCCCCAAGCCTGCTCTGTGAAATGTGTGCCCAGCAGCAGATCCCTCCTGATTTAATTGTGACTGTGCTCAAAGCTGTGTCTGAATTCTGAGTGAGAGGAATTGTAACTGCTTTATATCACCACGAGCTAGAATTTAAATCTTCTATTCATCAACAACATTGTTGTTCACTATCCTCTTTGCCCCTTTGTGTTGCCCAAAATTTGTTGGAAGCATTCTCTGTTGCAGTCAGCAGCTTTACCTGATTTGCAACTCTTGCCACCTAATGTTTTTCTTTTGGGCTCTCCTTTGTTGTCGTTGCGTAAAAAAAAAAATGTGGCTGTTACGAAACGGATTTTTGTGCTTGAGATATTGCTCAATTTTCACTTTGGGATTTACTTTGTGAGGCATTTCACATGTTACTTAGAAGCATGTGCTCCCCTTCATATCTTTCAACAATGATATGTGAGCTCCTTCGTACCAGAGTCATTTTAAATGGCGATTTTATTTTCTTTGTGAAGAAAAACATGTAACTGTAGATAGAAACTGATGTGAATTCAAGTCTGTTGCCCAACATACTGTAGGGCTGTTTCTTCATGAGTCTACGCCACGAACCATCGCTTGTGTAAGTTAGGAGCAAGTTCCTGTTTCGGTGTGAAGTGCCTACATATAGACTGGGTGGTGGTGATGTAAGCTGGGGGCTTGTTTTCTTCTTCTACATTCTCTGTTTTTCTCATTTTATAAGTTAGTAAACACTGTGATTCTTGACTTTCTCCCCAGTAATATGTAATAAATATGAATTTTTTACACTTGTTTTCTTAATATTAATGGATGTAATTTTTAGGTTAATCTATGTGTATATTGGGGAAAAACTAAAAATAAATAATTGACTTACCTGTATATCTTTACCCTTGAAAGTGTTAGACTTGCTGTTGGAGGATGGTGACAGTGAGGAAGTATGGAATATTAATTTGTGCTAATTATTGTTCACATGTGGGGTTTCTGGTGTGTGGAATTTTGGGGGTTTTTTGTTTGTTTTTTGTTAAACACTTTTCAATTTTGCTTCGTAGAACCAAGTAAGTTTTCACAAACACTGAACGGAATTCCTTCTTCAACCCCAGTCAGCAGTGGAATGGACCCCTTCCATGCTTGTAGTATTCTTCAACAGCTTAAAACCATGTATGATGAAGGACAACTGACAGATATCGTAGTGGAAGTGGATCATGGGAAAACATTCTCCTGTCATAGGAATGTTCTTGCTGCAATCAGTCCTTATTTCAGGTACAACAGTCCTTTGTTCTAGTGGTGATCAAAAGCAGAACTGTAACTTATTTTCATTGAACAGAAACTAAAAATAATCACAGCTATAGTATTATTCCATGTAGCTGTTGATAATACAGTTCACCTAATAAATAAAGATTATTTTTCTCCTAACATCAATAAATTATCAATGTCTGTTTATCAAAGAAGAGTCTCACTGGAGAAAATGTCACATTATTTTAAAAAGCCAAGCAAACCCAAAAAGCCTCCAGTATTGAGGGGATCTTAGCTACAGTAACAGCATATTTAAACTACTTGTTTCCTTTTAAATTTATATATTCCAGCATGCTAGAATATACTTATGAAATAACCTGCTGAAAGTTGAGTGCAAAGAGTTGGATATGTCAAGAACTTTGCCTGTAAACCGAGTGAATTTTAATATGTGGTTAGTGAGATAATAAAGCAAGAAATTCCATCTTACCCCTTTTGTTTCAGTAAGTCTAGAACTGATCTTAAATTTAGGTACCCAAACAGGACGGCGTAACATCAGTGATAAATGTGCTGATACAAGGGTGGATGCATGATATCATTTCAGAAGGTAATTATGAATAAACAGCTAAATGTTTCTCTTTTCTAGATCTATGTTCACTAGCGGCCTTACAGAGAGCACCCAGAAAGAAGTGCGTATAGTTGGTGTTGAAGCAGAGTCAATGCATTTAGTGTTGAACTATGCATATACCTCCAGAGTCATGCTGACAGAGGCCAACGTTCAAGCTTTGTTCACCGCAGCTAGTATCTTCCAGATCCCTTCCATTCAAGACCAGTGTGCTAAGTACATGATCAGTCACTTGGACCCGCAGAACTCCATCGGGGTGTTCATCTTTGCTGATCACTATGGTCATCAGGAACTCAAAGACCGATCTCAAGACTACATTCGCAAAAAGTTCCTGAGTGTCACCAAAGAGCAGGAATTTCTTCAGCTGAGGAAAGACCAGCTGATAAGCATACTCGACAGTGATGACTTAAATGTAGACAAAGAAGAGCACGTTTATGACAGCATTATAAGGTGGTTTGAGCACGAACAAAATAAGAGAGAAGTGCACCTTCCAGAAATATTTGCCAAATGCATCCGTATGCCTCTGTTGGAAGAGACATTTTTAGAGAAAATCCCTCCCATGTTTGCACAGGCTATGGCCAAAAGCTGTGTACAAAAGGGACAACCTAGTGCCAATGGCTACACACAACGGCTTGGAATGACCGCTTCTGAAATGATCATATGCTTTGATGCTGCCCACAAACACTCAGGAAAGAAGCAAACAGTGCCTTGTTTAGATTCGGTCACAGGGAGAGTGTTTAAACTATGCAAGCCACCAAACGACTTGAGGGAGGTTGGCATCCTTGTCTCTCCCGACAACGACATTTATATTGCGGGGGGTTACAGGCCGAGCAGCAGCGAGGTCTCCATTGACCACAGAGCAGAGAGTGACTTTTGGATGTACGATCACTCTGGCAATAGGTGGATTCCAAAAGCTCCTTTGTTGCGAGCCAGAATAGGCTGCAAATTGGTTCATTGCTGTGGTAAACTGTATGCAATAGGTGGTCGTGTGTATGAAGGAGATGGGCGGAATTCCCTCAAGTCTGTGGAGTGTTATGACAGCCGTGAGAACTGCTGGACAGCTGTCTGTCCCATGCCTGTAGCAATGGAGTTTCATAGTGCTGTGGAATATAAGGATAACATCTATGTTTTACAGGGTAAGGTGCTTTGACTGGCTACGTGGTGGTTTATTGGAAGTGGGGGTTGTTCAACCTGACTCTCTGCGCTCTCTGAAGCACCTTGGAAAAACCAGGTTTCCTGGATGATTAAAGAGTGCCCTGGGACACAACGGGGTGGGAGGAAAGCCAAGGAGAGCAGTGGGCGAGGAGGAGTGAGGTTGCTGCTCAAGTTCTTGTGGCCTGGGAACACGTCACTAAGTTGTAGTGTTGAGTTATTGCACAAGTGGTGGGTTTGGTGGTGTTCCACGCCAACAGTAGAGTATTAGATTCTACTGTGAAAATTCTTCATTAAATCTTTATCTGGGTGAAATGCACTGAAGTTGAAGAAAACATATTGTCCTATGAAATGCACTTCACTTTTTATTTAGCTAAACCTGTGGAAATTCCTGATGTCTGTGTTGTTGGTGACTTCAAAGTCAATTAACTGCTGTTGGCCTTTGTTTTCTGTCCTACTGTGCTTTCTGAAGTCATCCTGGTAGCTAAGAAAGATGATTTATCTCTTTCTAGTTACTCTTGTTTCTTTGATCAGTAATCATGGTGCTGCCTTCACATCCTTTATTCCAGTAACTGATCAGACTTGTTGGTGTATTAGATATTGATTCTTAAATGAATAAAAGGGATCAGTATGGGAATGAATCAAATAATTTATTCTTCCTTCTGTTTTATTTATGGAGACCTTATATAAAATATGTATTTGTGTCTACGTGAGCTGTACAGCAGCCTGCACTTAAAAGTGCTGAGACTGTTCTATGAGGCTGTAGTAAGAGTCCAAGGAAGGGGAAAGAAAGGAGGAGAAGGTGTCTTGGTTATATTTTTCTAAGGGTCACCTCGATGTAAAAACCTGCAGAATCTGGGGTCTTAGATCCATACCAGCTTCCTATGTGGGTCACTCTGTACAAAGCTGGACCACAGGAAAGAAACAGGATAGAGAACACTGTGAGGTCATTTTTATTTACCAGAAGTTGTCAACCTGATTTCTTGACCTCCCATTCCTGCCACTCAGTAAGGTTGGTGGGTTTCCATGTGATTTGTAGAGTTTTCATCTTTGATTGTTTCTGTATCAGGTTTGAATCTTGTTGGCTGTGGCTTTAAAGAATTCTATTAGCAAGTTCTCTCAGTCTAGCTCTTCTATGGGGTCAGACATCTGCTTTAGATGGTTACAAATTTGAAACTTGGAAGAGGATTTGTTCATCATTTAAATGTTTCTTAGAACTGCTTAAAAGTGGGTATTATAACCTATAGAAGAAAAGTGCATTTCGTTTACAAATGTTAGCTGCACTAACTCTGTGCTTTAGTGGCTTAAGAGACAACTCAATGCTTGCATAAATAAGCAAACTACTGCACTGTGCAAACCAGTGAATCATAAAGATTCATGATACGGGAAATGGGCAACGTCTCTAGTTGAGTGTGGTAGATAAACCTTGACTGAGTTGTGCTGAAGTAGTATAACAATTAACTTTTCATAATGTTTCTCCTAAGTTTGAAGCAGTCAGTAAGTTAAATGCCAGCAGAACACAAGCACCATTCATAGGAGATCCCACTGTGGAACAAAAATGAGTACTCAAAACCTATGTTATCTGTAAGGTTTAATCTCTTTAGCTACGTTTCACTCATTTTACTGTATTATTTCTGCATTCCTTGTTATACTTGAGGTGCTTGGTTACACAGCAGCCTGGTTAAAATTCATAAAATAGCCATGTGAAATGATACCTGATTTGAATTACACTAATATTTGGCAAATGTTGGGCCTCTCTTCCCCTTTACAAAAAATGAGGTGATCTTTATACATGTTCTTTTCACCAGGTTTGCAGAGCATGAGCTCTCAGTCATCTGAACTTCCATTATCTACAGCCTGTAGATGCTCCTCTGTGCAGTCAACAGAAGAGGTGTTTTATGATCTAATGGTACAACTAACGATGAATCAGGAGCTTTGTGCAGGTGTTCACCTGGCATCCTATTAAACAAATCAACCTGTGTAACCCAGCCACCTGATACAAGTAGCTTCAGAATCTGTGTAGTACAAGACAATTATTTGCTCAGATTTAACAACTTCCAAGCACTGAATTACAAAACTCCACAGGGTGTAGATGACACCCTGTGTAGGTGTTAAAGAATGAAACAAATACTTCAGACATTTCAAGACTGGAGTCTTGAAAGCTTTTGTCCCAAACTATGAAGCATGGCTTAGGAGGAGTAAAGGGCAGCTAGGAAATATGGGAAACATTGTATTTCTGATAGGCTTAAAATTCCCTATTTTTCAGCTGGAATAGAAACTCAGTAGTTTTTACTCATGCTATTAATATTTTTATAAAGAAGTGGAAGCAAGCAGTGATGGTGCTAGGGATCAAAGCTTTTCATGATTGGTAGGCCCTTTCTGTCTGTGGAAGAACATACCTGCCAGCTTAGTAGCTGCAGAATTGCTGTTCTGGAAATGAAGCATAAGTTATGTTTTATTTTTCCTCTCTCTTTTCAGGGGAATTTTTTCTCTGCTATGATCCTCAGAAGGATTACTGGGGATTTTTGACCCCAATGACTGTGCCTAGAATCCAAGGCTTGGCAACTGTGTACAATGACTCCATCTACTACATAGCTGGAACCTGTGGAAACCATCAGCGTATGTTTACCGTAGAGGCCTATGACATTGAACAGAACAAGTGGACTCGAAAAAAAGACTTTCCATGTGATCAGTCCATTAACCCGTATATAAAACTCGTACTCCTCAAAAACAAACTCCATCTGTTTGTCAGAGCTACTCAAGTCACTGTTGAAGAGCACGTTTTCAGAACCAGCAGGAAGAATTCCCTCTACCAGTACGATGAGGTTACTGACCAGTGGCAGAAAGTGTACGAGACTCCCGACAGGCTCTGGGATCTAGGCCGGCATTTTGAATGTGTTGTTGCTAAATTGTATCCACAGTGTCTTCAGAAAGTTCTTTAAGTTGGTTTGGTTTGGTTTTGGCTTTTTTTCAGTAACAGGCCTTAGTGATTTCAGTGGTAATCTGATGCTAGAGAAAACATGTCTTAAAAGAAAACAAAGAAATTCTGTCAGTATTTATTGTAAGCTGAAACAGGCAGTTTTTTGTACCTGGGGATGGGTGCTCTTCAAAGGTTGCAGTCTGGGGAGGGAATTACTGGTTCAGTTTCATATTTACTGAGATTTTCCTGGGCAATGAGGAGGAGGTTACAAAGTGCAATTATCAGCATTTTTTTTCTGGTAAACACTGAATCATGTCATACTAGAGGGGTGTTTTTGTGGTAAGAGAAAATTAAGTGGAAGAGCCAGGATAACTATGCACTACAGTGAAAGAAAAATCTAGCATTAATAGCTAAGGATGTCCAAGATGTTTTGAAGTGACTTTTCTTTTTTCTCTTTTTTTTTTAAATACGGGTAAAATTTGAGGCAATATCACTAAGTTGTTTGGGTTTTTTGTTTTTTTTTTACTTTAGATTGAAAGTACATAGAGGAGTGGTAGATCCTGACTCATAATGATCTTTTTTTTTTGTATTGTTTTTGAAGTCTGCTAAGATGTTTGTGATGTTGTTTGTGCACTACAATTTGGGAGAAAAACTCAAGTCAGAATTGGAGCGTGGAGTACTTTTGCCCTGGATGGAGGCCTGTTCACATTACTGCACCACTTCTGTCTGTGGAGTTTTGTTAAAATTCAGCTTAATGACAGTGGGGGGGGAAATCCCAACAACTATTTTCTGCCACACAGGTGTAGTGCTGTAAGAACATTTTTTGTTAACACAGATTAAAATCTTTTTTTCATCCCATAAAGGGCTTTAACCACAAAGTTGATGGTGCTAGTACATTTTTAATACTTGTTTGTCTGAAATGGGCTAGCCTTATGCTACTGTTCGAGACAGCTTGTTCTTTTTCGTGGGGTGTGTGTCTGTCTTCAGGCCCTGTCCTGTCATCATATTCTCTTTTTTAGCATAACATTTTTACTGCAGTGGTGTTCTTGCACAGAATGGTGACAGGATATGGCCTTAATAATATTGATTTTTTTTTTCTTTTTCTTTTCTTTTTGTGTGGAGTGTTCATTCTGTCTCCACTAAAGTACAGTGCTATATGTGCTGAGTTGGCATGTGCTCCAGTAAATTGGAAAAGTGTGGCTTAACTTTACAAGTTGTTTTTCTTTTCTCCCTGGAATCAAGCCCTCAAATACCTTCTATTTCATTCTGATCTATAATGTGAAAATTTGCACTACTGAGCTGTCTTCGTTATCCAGTAAATTAAAGCAAAATTGACAACACATGTCCATGGTTTAAATAATCTTAAATAAACAAATATAGAATAGGGATCCATTATATTGCAACACTTTTCTCTATGTATTTAACATTTAGCTTATTTTTAAAAAGTAAGTTCAAAGTTCAGCCTCTCCTTTGGTAGTGAAAACTGGATTTAAAAGGGAAAAGATGAATCCTAAAACTGGTATCAGCTGTAATCTGCCAGGTTTAGTTTTTGCAGAGCTGTGAGTCTGTTATCTTACTCTTCCCTATTTTCTCAAATTGACCTAAGTAAACCAGTTAACTTGAAATGGCAGAGGCCATGGCTGGCTCCAAGTGCTTACCATTATCTGGCTTAACAGCTGATATTGCAGTAAGCTAAATATTTAGCTCATTGTTTATCCCCCTGGCATGGCTGAGGATTTGGATAATGTTTGTTTACGACGTGGTCGGACTGTTCCCCAATGGAATCTTTCTAATGCACGAAAATACTCGCCTGGGTCTATTTCTTAATTCTTGCACAAAACGTTTAAAAGGCAAAAACAAACAAAAAACTGTGAAGTGAAAAGGAGAAAAAAAAAAAAAAAGCCTCTTTGCATTACATACCTCATCTCCCAGAGACTCACTTCTTTCAACTGCGAGCCCCTGAGGTTTTTTCTTTTCTGAAGTTAACAGTTCTTTCTAAGGCTGCATTTTGAGGTGTTCTCTGTTCAGTTTTATTTTCTGGATACTTTTATATATCTCCATAGCCAAGAATAAGAGGGGTTTTTTTTAAGAGTACGACTAATTTCATATTTAAAATGGTCCTTAGTCCTTGGCTAGCTCTCTTTGCTCTGTTGTAGGCCTCTAGCTGCAAGCTTTCTGAAGCACCCTCCCTAACAGTGTTGCATTTGTGTGTAAAAATTTTTTTTTTTTTTTTTTGCAAAGTGTTATGTAACTCTTTTTTTTTCTTGTTTTTTGTTGTTTTATTTTTTTTTTAAAGCTTGGTTGAGTATTTACAAGACTTCTTGCTGCTTTTTGACAATCTTCTATATTTATTTAGTAGAACAAATTTCAATATATTACTTGAAACTATGAAATAGAATTGAGTTAGCAATTGACTGGTCATGTGATGTATAGAAGTACAATATGCTGTGGTTAATTCTGCAGTAGGTTTGTTAATTTTGTTTATCTGCACTAAAGTACGAAGATCTTCATTCTGTTCAACCATTCAAACTGAGGGTGTGAGCCAAGTCTGTCATGTGTTCAGAAGCTAAATCCTGGAACTTGCCGTGGGAGTAGAATATACTAAATCTTGTGCATGAGGAGTTTGTTGAGACAGTGATGTAGCTGTGACATTTTGCCAATTCTTACATGCTTCTACGTTTTGCTGAAAGTCAGATTCCTGCTAAAGTTTTGCTTTAGAGTCAGGCTTAAGTAAACTTGCACAGCACAAAAAAAACCCCAACCCATAAAGCACCAAAGGTACTGATGATATTTAAGCAGTAATCTGTACATTTTCCCCACTTGGTATTTTTTCTGCGTTCATTTCTTTCCCTTTATTAAATGAATTTCTAGCATTGTAAGGACTTACGTGAGTGTAAATCTCTTTTCCAAAATTATTAGTTACTTTAGAAGGAAACATTTTTGTAATCTCCACTTGATTCCATCGGTAAAACTTAGAATAACTCAAAGCAGTTTTGGTGCACCAAACATGCAGTGTGTGTATGTTCTACAAGAGGTGGAAGAGCTCCCTGTTCGTCAGGCTGTTTAGAAATGGCATCCAACATTCAGTGCTCAGGTATGTTAGTAAGAAGTACTGTAGTCCTCTGAGGGCAAATGTGTGGATTTTTAAACATTTTGCCATAATTGCACAATTTTGCATTTTTACTTAATGTCATGTTATGTTTCTTAAAATAAACCTATTGTTGAAATACAATGGAGTTCAGCTGGGTTTGTCATCCATCTCCTGCGTGCATTTGAGTGAATTTCTGAAAACTAACCCAGTGAGAGATCTTTCTGATGCTTCTTCACTTGTGTTTCTGCTCTTGTGTCTCAGCTGTATGTGAGGTCACATGGGTTTTGTTATTGTTTGAGGTGGAAAGTGCTTTGTTCTGCTTTTTTGTCTTGTTCCTTGTGGCTCTTGAGGTCTAACTTCTCATTTGCTTACACACAGGTGACATCATTTTCCCCCTTCCCTTTCTCCCAGCTTTTGTCTGGAGCTGACATCCCAGCAGGAATGTCAAGTGGGGCTTTCCAGTCTGATCTTACTGTGTATTGGAAAAATTCTGAAACACTTCAACAGGCTGCCCAGAGAGGTTGTGGAGTCTCCTTCTCAGGAGAGATTCCAAACCTGCCTGGACATGATCCTGGGCAGCCTGAACACGGTGACCCAGCTTTAGCAGGAGGGTTGGACAAGATGATCTCTAGAGGTCCCTTCCCACCCCCATCATGCTGGGATTCTGTACTGAATTTCCCAGCATCCTGACTTAGGGAAGTACTTCCCAGGTGGTTAAAGAAGCAGAGAGAGCACAGTGATGTCGGCTGGAGTCTGCTGCAGAGCTGAGAATGAGAGGCCTCCTCTCCCCTAAGCAAAACTCCAGCATTTTATGTGGCTTCTGAAGTAGTGACAGTGCTTAGCACATCTGCGTGCAAATTAGACTTTTTATTCAAGAACCTTTGCTCCCTTTCAGAGACTAATGACTTCAGCAGTGATGCAAAATCATTGCAATGTCACAAAACAACATGAAGTTCTCCTGTTTGGGAAGGTGCCCCTATTGTCAGGAGCTCACAGATGTTATTTCTACCCTTCCAGCCCCTCATGCCCAGCCTGTAAACCTGCCTGGGGGTGATGTAGAGTGTTCACCTGGCAGCTCAGGCACAGCTGAAGCAATTCAGGAGTCCAGGCTAGTGGTGGTTGTGTATCTTCAGATGAACTCTACTACATGTGACCAGTAGATCAGACTAGGTTGGCTGCCTTGGCCATGGGTGCAGCAGGCTGCTCGTGAGCTGTGCAGTGCCAAACTTTCTGGAGACTGCTGCTTGATGATCCTGACCTTGGGTGAGGTTGAGCTTGCAGGTACATGCTCCTGGTCACCGGTTCAGAGTGATACACCTCCTCCAGTCAGATGGAATAGCTGCTGGTGGCTCTCCAGTTAGAGCACCCAATGATCCCAGTCTCTTTGTGTAATCTGATTGATTTTGTGTGATCCCAGCAGTGTTCTTCATAGTTGAGCCCCTTTCCTCCAACCTATGCCAACAGGTACTGGACAATCTTGATATCTTTTCTGTTTGCAGCCTTCCATTGCTGGGAAGACTTCTCTGGAGAAACCAGCCAGCAGAGCAAAGGCATTTCTTGTCTTCCTGTGTTTCTGTCCAGATCTGCACCTGCTCTGTTAAAAAACAGGGATGTGTCCTCCTGAAGACCTAGCAGAAAAAGTGATGGAGCCAGCACAGAGGAGGTAGGCTTGCTGTTTCCCTTATTTTAGTGGGCTGGATAAATCAAGAACACAACACTAAACTATATGCATTCTCTACTTGCTTCCACATCTAAGGGACTCAGCTGTGGCCATGAAATACTAATGGCTGCTGCTGAGCAGACAGGTCTAGTGATCTGGCTGTACTTTCATGCTGTCTCTGGAGTTTGCTGATAAAATAGTGACTGGGAGTCCAAATTGTCCCTCCTTGGTAGGGAGTTTGCAGTTGTAGTCACCAAAACTTGAATGGTAAAAGCATCTTAGCCCCAAGTCTCCCTGTCTGCTGTCTCCTTTGGACACCTTCACTCTGTCCAAAACTCTCAGAACCTGTTAGGGAAAATCATCTAGTGCCATGTGATGGTTTTGCAACACACTAACATGTAATGAACTGTTGAGAGTTAAAGAAATCAAGAAAGAGCTGAAGCTGACAAGAACCAAAAATGAGAGACCTCCCTCTGTGATCCCCAAGGGAAAAAAGTTTTATCAAAGCAAAATAACAAGAAACTGCAAGGAAAAGATAACCAAATTGCCTTGGCTTCCTGAGGACAAATCAAATTAACTTGGTGTCCACAGTTTGGACAAAGCTAAAGCTTCAGAAGCAGACTGGAGTTATCTTCTCATAAGGGTTCTTTTAACCCTAAGGAGAAAAGAAACTGAAGGGTTGCAGCAGAAGCCTCAGTGAGTGCATCACTGTTCAGATACATCTGAATGGTTCTTGTGCTTCACTGCAGTGCTCATGGCTCCCTCAAAAAGATGCCAGTGTTTCTATGGGTTAAGTAGTAGCTGTTATTTGGGTCATAAAAGACATTTATGGAGATATCTACAAACTTTCAGCTAAGTCATCAAAGTATTATCTGGAAGGTACTCTGGGTTTGTAAAGACCAGGAAGAGGGGCCAGAGCCAAAACTGGGACAGGAGTAGTTTGACAATGTTCTTAGATTCTTTAATTTCTCTTTTCCTCTCATGGCAAAAAAAAAAAACAACCCAAGCAGGTAAATGAATCGGCCCCCAGTGCCCCACACTTCCTAGTTGGTCTTATGAAATCCTCTTAACATTTGGCCTGCATTATAATGTGAAATACCACACAGCAGCAACGGATGAAGGAGCTTTGCATGGTCAAGTTAACCTTGTATTTGGGTACAAGGAGAGCTAACAAAGGGAGGAGTTTTGCCACAGTTTTGCAAATGATTATACTCTCACAGGATTTTGCTTCTTTGGACACTAAATTCTGGTGTATTTTTTTTGAAGAGAGCAGTAGATGGGCACTTGAGAGGCTGTTTCTGTCCTGGGGTGGGTAGAATTCTTCTCTGGCCATGTTTTTTTTTCCTTTCAGACATCCTTTGGGAAGCAAGGCATGTTCTGCAGGCATTTGCTGGAGGAATGGAACAGGCACAACCCCCAGAAACAAAGTAGCATTACTTAAATAAAATAATCTACCAGGTTTGTTCCATGTCAGTGCATTTTCATGAATCCATGCTCTGGTTCTGCATAGCTTTGGGGCTACACTTGCATATGCTGCTTGCAGGGGAGTATCCCACATTTGGGCACTCATAGGCAGTCAATAAGTGGAGAAATAACCATCCAGCTGTTGCTTTCACCTTATCTCTTTGCAACATGTACTCCCCTCTGCCTCTGGAAGAGGGAAAAGTTACACCAACAAAGCTGGAATCTCCCTCCCTTTCCTAACATCTAGTTAAAGTCCCATGTCCCTCGCTGTTCATTTACATGTTTCTGTACTTTACACAAATAAGGATGCAAATATCCACAGTGAGAGGCAGGTATTTATTAACTTCAGCTAAGTTTACACGATCAAGCTGTGGTTTAGCAAGTTATTTCAGGAGCAGCAAACCAAACTGATTTCTAAGGTGTCTCTCCATAGTGGATTTTTTGAAGCATAACGAATGTTTGTGTTTGTCAGCTTCCCCTTACAGGGGGTGGCAGTGGGATCTCTTTCCTTTTTAGCCAACCAATTGCACACAGAACCTGTACAGGCTCTTTACATCTTTGAAAGCTTTGGCCTTCCACAAAATGTAATTTAAACCAGACACCATCTCAGAAGCTGAGGTGTGTGTAGTAGCAGATGGTGATTGAGCACATGTACAAAACCCTAAATACTGTTTCCTCATGGAAAAACTGCTAAAAATCCCCACTTGGAGAGCATTTAGCTGGGTTTGACTGGTTTTGAAGGGCTGGGCAGCTCCCTGCGTGTCATAAGCTTTGGGTAAGGAAGGCATGGATCTACCTGAGGAGGAAAAGAAGGGAAATAGATAAAGCATGATGTCTACTCTTTATGGTACCTGAGTGATGGTGAGGACTTCCTATCATACAAGGATGATTGCTGCATGCAGCTCTATAAAAGGGAGCCACAAGTTTCTCCTACGTCCTGCTGTTTTCTCCCAGGACTTGGCCTGGCCCCACAGCCCCAACAGGTTAACAGGATGGGAGGCTGTGTGCCCTGACAGCCTCAGTTACTGTCTTTAAAGTGTGGAGTCTGACCTGTTAAAATGTGCTTATTTAGACCTTAAAGTGTCACTGGGTACCTAACAATGATAACAAACCTGTAAAACATCAACCAAAATAGTACCAAAGAAATCCATCTAATGAAATGCTCTCTGTGTTCTCCTGCCTCCTTAGGTCTGTGTGTGACCTCTGCTCTGCAGCTCCTGCTGTCACAGAAAGCTGACAACATCCAGGCCAAAAGTAAGAAGTATGAACTACGTGCTTGGTTTGTGACAACTTTTGATTATCTTTTTTTTTAATTTAAATGATGCATATGAAGTTTTTTATTATTGATAAATTCAATTTGAAATGTCATATTAGGTTAATTAATTTGAAATCAAGATGGTATGTGATAAAGCAGCTGCAGAAAAATGTTTGCAGATAAATTTTGAATTACTTTGTACCCTTCCAGTTTGATTCTGTTCATTTTCCTTCAGTAACACATTTTCTCAAACATTCTGAAAAGTTTAGAGGCAGGAATATTTGGTGATCATTAAATTAACCTTCTCCCACAGGCAATACATGAAGTGCTCAAATTGCATTTACTCTGCAAATTTGCATTTTGCTTTTCCTAAACAAAAGAAATAAGATGTACTGTGTTTTACACTGAAACTAGTATATAGAATCATGGAATGGTTTGGGTTGTTAGGCACCTTCAAAGGTCATATCATCCAACCTCCCTGCAGTCAGCAGGGACATCTCTAACTAGATCAGGTTGCTCAGAGCCCCATCAAGCCTGGTCTTGAATGTCTCCAGGGATGGAGCCTCCACCACCTCTCTGGGCAACCTGTTCCAGTGTCTCACCACCCTCAGAGTAAAGAACTTTTTTCTAATGTCTAATCTAAATCTACCCTTCTCTGGTTTAAAACCATTGCCCTTGTCCTGTCACTACATGCCCTTGTAAACAGTCCCTCCCCAGAAGTAATAAGTAATGGAGAGCAAGTCTTAAGAAGAAAGAGCCACCTGATTATGATAATGCAAATTTCAATTTTTCATTGGCCAATGAAATAGTAAACGAGAGTTTCTGCTGCTTTTGTCCATCTCAAACACTGATGGAGGTGACCAAGGTTTCCCAAAGTGATTTTGAAAAGCAGTGTCAATAGTTTGAATTGCCATTGTGCCTGAAGCACATACAAATGGTTAATAACTCTCAGTAGAAAACCTTTATAATTTAGGCAATTGCTATTAACGCAGAGGTGGAAGGTGGGATAATGTAATTTAACAAAGGAAAATTCCTGTTTTGGTTTGGTAAAGCACCAGTCTAAAATAAGTCAGAGCCAACAGAACTATCAAGTGTCTGCAAGCAAAGGAGAAAGCACATTTTTGGAAGAAAAAGACCAGCAGCTACTTAATTCTAAAAATCTAAAGGAATTTCACCTTTTGCAATGCCATTAAGTTTTTCCAATAATATTATTCCTCAAGGTGTACTGTTGAAAGGAATGAGTCCTGTGAACTCTAGGTCAGCAGTGATTGCAGCCTCTTCAGTAGGCAGCTTCTGATGACCTCCTGTGGGACAGAGCACAGAAGACCACATGCCTCTTGAACAATCTGTAATGAATTCTCATAGCACCTATAACTGCATTTAAGGATTTATTCCTTTTAGGAGACAGAAAAACACCAGAGGTGCTTGTTATATTTCTGGTTGTAGGACATTTTTAGAAAGAATAACTGGTAGAAGCTGTGACCAGTGAGGTAGAAAGAGCTGGACCGTAAGATCGATCAGACCAAGGTCTGTCCAATTGATATCCTCCCCCTGACAGTGAATTAATGGTGGGTACCTGGGGAGACAAGAGCAGAGCTGCCCATCAATACTCCTCCATCTCCAGCAATTTGCCATCTGCAGTGCCAGAGGTGGCATCTTTGTATTTAATAGCCCTCAATGGATTTCTCCCAAGACTTTATCTTGCTGTCTTTTGACCATTGGAGACTTTTTTAGCTCGCTGTGACTATTGGCTGGTAGAAAATCCTTTTAAATGGGAGGTGTGCGTTGTGTGTCCTGTGCTTGTGAGAACACCACCTGAGCTGGCTGCAGCAGCACTGGTAGCAGCCTTTCTCATTCATCTAAACTGGGAGCTAGTGCATGATTTTAAGCACTCATTATGTCCTTTTTGCTGGGGCAATACTAAATAGTAACTGCTTGTGGCTACAAGGCAGGGAATGTGGGCTACTGTAGATGCTGACTTGCAAAGTCAGCTTGGATGAATCATTTTTCTCTTTGCTTCTGTTTACTTTTCTGCTGAGTTTTCTCCTCTGATTGGATGAGAACATTACCCTGGCACCTACAGTCAGCTTTTTTCCTGTTTTTTCTTGTCCTTAAGTAATGCGTTGCAGCGTCTGGATTATAACCACGGCAGGGGAATGTTTTAAATCCCCCAAACAGGGATTTACAACGTAAGTCTTGTGGAAACATTCCTACTGAAATTGGGTTATATAAACCTCAGCAAAGCCCAGCTTGTGTTGTGGATGTTGCTTGCTCACTAGTCCAAATCAACTGCTCAGTTACTGGGAAGAAATTCAGGAAGTTCTCGTACCCTTTCCCATCGGTCCAGGGTGAAATTCACTCCTTGATAAGTGTTGCCATGGCCTGGGGATCTCTTCATTTGTTTCTTGAGTGATCAAAATAAGTCTGATGCAGGATTTTAGGTAACCCAGAGGTCATGCAAGGTAATTTCAGCCAGAAGGTTAAAATGGCTACAGCAGGATGGGCAAAGGCAGGGGCTCTCCATATGCAAGTTTCCCAGGAGGAGAGTGGGAGCAGGGCCTGCAGAAACATGTCATGAAGAAAGAGTAAGTTAATATGTACAGGGAAGAGAGAAGGAAAAGAGGATAGCTGACAAATAATTTATTAACATCCACAGAGATCTGAGAGAGGCCAGCACTCCGAGCACTGCAAACGGGGAGTTTGTCTTGAAGTTGTCCCTGGTGGTCAAAGGGCCATCCCTTTGCATGAAAGTTAATGTGGGATGCAGTTGCCTGTGGATGTAACTTGAGGGGTTGGGTGGCAGAGGGTGTTGCAGGTTCCAGAAAGGTCTTGTATCTGAGGATGCAGCCTCTGATCTCAACCTTTGATCTCAGCTGCATCTGAGGTGGGGGAAGAGTTCAGCAGATGGCTTTAAAAGCTGAGCAGATCATTGCCAGGGGAGCCAGCAAGCAGAGTACCACAGGGAGGGGAGTCCATGTGGTGCCCACATCTCCTGAGGAGAGAACGATCCCACCAAATGGCGGTTAGTGAGTTTGTGCATCTGGTGTGTGGTGGCTTGCTTGGGTTGAGGGAAACTTGGCACCAGGGAATCCCTGGATCAACAGGTGAAGCTGCATTAGGCTTGGTTTTGATTTGTTGTGGTGCGTTCATTTAACAACAAAAACCCCTCCAACCAAATAAAATAAATACTGGAGAAAATAATTGTGTTGTCCAAGAATAGTCCCCAGTTGATTTGGCTTATGGAATGGAGGACTATGGTTGTATATGTTGGTTCCAAAAGACAAAAATTCAATAAATTTAAGGAAAGGAGATGCTAACATCAACTAGACTGAAAAGTAAGGGCCTTGGTTGTACAAGAGACCTGGATTTTCTTTGTTTTGAAGTTGTTCATGGTAGCCTCAGCCAGTTTTCTAAAGAGGAGGGAAGAACAGTGGATAAAGAAGATCCATACATGATCAATGAATAACTCTAAAACAAGTAACAGGAATAAGCAGGAAGCCTATAGGGGAGGATAGATGGAGAAATGGGAAGTCCAGACATGTATAATGTCACAAAAAGGAAATAGGGGTAAAATGAGAGAACCTAAGAGTGAATTTGAGTCAGACTGTGGCTACACAAAGGCAACTCTCATGACTTTCTTCTGCTACAGAAAAAGGTGTATGAAGAGATGGGGGTTTCAATGGTCTCTGGGTTAAGCAAAGATAGAACCTGTCAACGGGGTGAAATGGGTAACCTCAAAGAGCTGACAAGTGAAATTCCATGCACAAAGCAACTGGAGAAGAGCAAACAAAATTTAATGTCTACATTTATTTAAATATGACCTGGAAAATCATAGGTTTGTAATTTTACTTCAGTGGTGTGATGAGGAGGAAAAAGCAAGTGTGGCCCTGGAGGTAAATGGGCATTGAAAGAAGAAAACAAGAGCTTCCCAAAAGACATCAAACAGTTCAGAGAACAGTTATTAAAAAAGAAAGTCAAAACATAAAAGATTTCCTTGAAGTGGGTATTGGAGAAGAAGCTGCCATGGTGCCACATGGGAATTAAGAACAAACCTGTAGAAAATAGGGGGCTGGTGCAGAGGAACCTTAAGGTGACAAAGAAATGGCTAAAAGGGTGGTAGTGGAAGGGGTAATGGCCCACAAGAGAATGGTCCTGGGCCCTCCTTAGTGCTGATGTCCCCACAAACCATGGGGGTGCCCCAGGAGAATTGGGGGTTACTGTGAATGTACCACGTTGCTGTCTGTTCATTGCTCAGGGTATTAAACTCTGTTAAATTAATCCCTGAAGTTTGGTTCCTCCAAGCCAGCCTCTGGAAACCTTGTTTTACAGTCAGGGAAGTAAAAGTCAACGGATGTGATTTTTATTTTTTAGTGTACACTATGTTTTCATTGAAGTTCAGTTCCTCTCTTTGGTTTTCTGTATTATGTAAGAATTTGCCTTGATATAGCAAAGCTGGACAATGGAGCTGCTTCCATAATCTGATTTTGTGCTAATGTCTTCCCTGTAAATCTCCCATTAAACAGAAAATGAAATTAAATGAACAAATATATTCAGGATGTGAGACTTTGTAAAGCTGTGACTAATTGCACACCACCTTTAAAACAGAATAAATGTGCGGCAATAAAAAATAACCTTACTTGTAAATCCCTGAAAATAAAGTTCAGGCTCAGCCTTTTTGAAGGACTGCCAAAAAAAATTAGAATTTGAGGGGCCTGAGAATTTTTGCATATTCTAAACTTTGGTAGATTGTGAATACCCAACATGTTAAATAATGAAATGTGTCCTCACTATTCTCACCCCTTAGTCAATATTATTTTGTCTAATTTCAGAACCACTAGGATATGCCAATATTTTAGGAGCTTGGCATTTTCCATAATATTTGAATGGCCTAAATTAGGTAGAATAACTATAAATGAAAGAAACAGTGCAGTGAAATGCATATTTGATAAGTAACAAAAGCTCTTAAACATCTTGTCAATAGACAGTTATTCCAACATGACCATTATTACTCTTTAACTTGGCTTTCCTGTTAAAGTCCCACCCTACAGTAATGAAGTATAGTTGGTATAATTCTAAAAGACAATTACTTTTTTTCTGTGGTAAGCTAAGATGAAGAGGGATAATAGATTCCGCATGAGAATAACTTGTTTCATGTATTCTGGATGCCTGTAATGGAAAAATAATGTTCCACAAATTTCTATCAGACCATTTTATTAGTTAATATCAGAACAGAAGAAACTTTGAAAGTACAATCTTCCTTGCTGCTGAAATTGCAGCATCCCTCTTGGGGGAACAGGAAATTTTCATTTATTATTTTGTTGTTGTAGAAGACTTCTTAGCTGGTCTTCTCTTGACATAGCAGTGAATTCTCAGAAAACCCAACAACTTGCCACCCTGGATGCTATCTAGGTAGAAATTAGGGCTCTTCAAGTCTGGATTTATTAAATATCAGCATTTTGTAGCAATGTTTTCTCCAGTTAAAACTGAGTGTTGCTCATCTGCTTTGGACAGAGATCTAGGGCTGTAGGGGCTTTTCATTAAGTTGAGTCCAGGAATTCTTACCTGTGCATTTTCCAGCTGGCCTTTGGAGCAACTCAGTGAAGAGTCAGCAGCTCTTGACCCGTTTAAAGAGGACTTTAGAGTGAGGTACAGACTGATGCAGGTTTCTCTACCTGCCCATTTCCATGCACACCAGACAAGTGTGCTACCAGAGCACAGCCCAGCCCTCATGTGGCTGCACAGCTCCTGCTCCAGACTCACAGGCTTGTGGCCACCTCAAAGTGTGAGCAGGAGTCATGCCTGCTTGGACTTGCCTGTGCAGATGTACCCGTGATAATCCAGACAAGCAGTGGAATAAATGGGAGATTAGGCAGAAGGACTTCTTCCACACCTTCCTCTGATCTTCCAGTGAAGATCCTGGGCTATAAAAAGTAATGAATCCTCCTGTGGGTCTCAGTGGAGCAAAGCTTGCAGCCACATGTGCAATGCAATGTCTGTGTGCTGTTAGACTGGATCTGACCACAAATCCTTCTTAACCACAGTGGCTGGTGGTGGATACTGAGGGATGAAGGTGAGAATGAGGCTGACGTGTGATGATCCTTCTCCAGTATAATCTTTTGCCCTTTGAGGGCCTTCAGAATCAGCAGTGATACGTTTGCAACGCTGAGAATGGGCTTACCTAAAATCCCTTAAATAAAATGTAAATGGAGCTGGGCAGTCTCAGATAGAAAAGATGGTGAGAAAAGGTTACTATAGGGGAAAGAAAGCAACAATTATCTTCAGGGGGAATGGAACATTTTCAGTGGAGACCTGATGAGTATTATTCAGGGGGCTTCCTAAACTCATCCACGTGTTTCCTGATTTATCTGTAAATCTTGTCCAAAAGCAATGTGGTATTCTCCTGGCTTGGGGCTGTTTTCCCTTTCACCACCTTTAGTTGTCACTGAAATAACAGTCAGTGTAGACACAGGTAACCAGAGGAAGGTGGGTTCTCTGTTCCCATGGCTCTTGTTAAGGAGAGGGGAAAAATACAGCTTCTTTACTAGGAGAAGTAAAGGCTAAAAGGGATATGATTGCTCTCAGTAAAACCATCAGGGGATAATGCCAAGAAGGGGAGAAAGCCTTTGAGCTGTATAACACCATCAGCACAAACCCATTATAAAATAGAAGTGGATAAACTTGAGTTAGACAGTATGTGATTAACAGGAGGTGGGAGGCTCTGGGACAACGTCTTCGTGGGAGGAGCAGGGAAGAAATGCTTGCAGTAGTTTGAGAGTTTATGAACCAGATCTCATATTTATACAGTGTTCTTGAACTGTCTTTCAGCTCCTTGTCTTAATGCTGTACGTTCAATTCCCAGTCTGGGGGTGCCCCAGCATGCTGTGGAGATTGGAGAGGAGATAACGTGTCTCTGCACTGCATGTGTAACAGTTGTCCAGACATAGTCTGAGCCTGAAGCCTGTGGTGTGAGAGCCCCATATTGGTGTTATCACTTAACAGCTGTAAAATAGAGGGAAGAAAGCATGAATTCAGGACCACGTCTCTAGACACATCCCTAGCTTAAAATAGTATTTTGTTTCTGTACTGTTCCAGTAGTGTTTTTCTACTTACATTTTGAATCCAAACTACACCTCTGAAGAGGTAGTAGACTCTCAAATGGATGCAAATTGCACTATACTTTTTCTAAGGTGGTTTTTGTTGGGTTTTTTTTGGTTTTTTTTTTCACAATAAGCAATGGTCCCTCTCTCCACAGTTAGCTGGCTACTACCTCTGGCATTGAGCAAAATGTGTCCAGCTGATACCTGGGCTGACTCCTTCCCATTAGCTCTGATGATGCCCTTTCCCATCAGCTTTACTTGCTTCCCAGTTTGGAATATATAGAGGCAATAAGCCACCTTTTATCCACAAAGATGCAGGTGCACCTACCTGGCATACTCTGCTGTGGGACCTCTGCCTCTCTCCTCTGGTTTAATATCTTAACCTTGAGGGGAGACTTGTGGATTAACTCCCGAGAAGCATGTAGGTTTTACTTTTGTTTCTTTTTACCCTCATTTTATTTTAACGGCCAGGGAAAAGGGGAAGAATGCAAATGAGTGAATGCCCTCTTTGATCCCTATTGCTCCTGAGCATAATCTGTGAAGCTGGCAGGCACCAGGCACTAGAGGAATTGCTGCCCTTAAGCAGGGAGAAACTTCAGCCACTTTGCAAGCAGTTGCTTGTTGGCTGGGGAGAAGCGAGCGGCCAAGAGACCCTTGTCCCAGTGCAGAATGGGGCAGCTGGATGCACTGGGGGGTTGATCACCTGCTGCTGGTGTAATGGGAATTATTCTTTTAAACAGGGATAACCTGGAATCAGAAGGTTTTCCACCCACATCTGAAAAATATGCAATGAAGCGTTTACCCTAAAACCAGCGCAACTGTGGCGTCTGCTGCCTGCTGGAGCATCTGTGACAGGGGCAACCTACAGAAGCCACCTCCTGAGGTGAGATCTGAGCTACTGGCTGGATGCAGAAGAGAAAATGGAGACATTCACTTTGGTTCTGAATGAGGTCCATCCCTGAAGACAGAGCTGTGGGAGTATTTTGAAAGTGTGTATCTAAAATAGAGGTGGAAGGGCTGGACAGGGCTATTGGAGAGGGAGGGGTGATTTTGGCTGTGTTACAATTGAACAATAAAACTGTTAAAAGCCAGCAAAAGATCAGGGCTTCAAGAGTGGGTGATCCTCTGTACCTCTAAATTTTATTTTTTTTTTAGTGTATTTAAAAATGATGCCTGATGACATGATATGCACATTCAGTAAAACACACATATCCTTGGCTCTGCAGGACACTGGGAAGTGGTTTTTGCCCTGAAATCTGGATTGACCATGTCTCCTCCAGTCTCTTTCGACCTGGGCTATGTACCCCCTGATGGTGGATGGGGATGGGCAGTGGTGTTCGGAGCCTCCATCTCAGTTGGGTTTGCATATACCTTTCCTAAGGCTTTCACAATCTACTTTAAAGAGCTCCAGGCTGTTTACAACATCTCCTACAGCCAGATTGCCTGGATATCATCCATCATGTGTGCCACCACCTACGGAGGAGGTAAGTGAAGCAAGATCATATCTTTGGAAAAGAGGAGGTCTGATCTCAGAGGGGAGGGGAGGATATATGTCTTTAAGAAAGTTCTTGGAAAGCTTTAACTGCAAGTTTGGCTCTGGTTTCTCGTGACTTACATTGGCAAAACAAAGAAAACTGGTTCTGCTGAGTGTTTTATTGACAACATATATGATGTCACCCATTCTTGTTATTTCATCAGAAATCTTGCTCTGTGTGGGTGGAGGCTTGGCCTTAATGGAATTGTTTGAGTAATTTCAGCATATTTAGTGTTGCATCTTTTGTTCTGTTTGCATTCTTGGCTTTGTTTTTGGAACAAAAAAATGTTTCTTGCACTCATGATTGTAGAGAAGATGCTGGAAACTCAAACTCTGAAGTTTTGCTGATGAACAGACATGGCATACATGCATGTATATCTTGAGATAGTGTGTAAATATGTTTTTAAACATTCCCCAATTCTGTTGCTAAAATCTTGCTGCAAGTCATTTATTGAGGGATGGTGGTTTAGATTTCTCTCTGCAGAACCTTTCTGAAAAGACAAATGTGGGCACTGGTTACTCAAGTCAAAACGTTTGCTGAGTACTTGCATTTTGGCTGCAAAAGTCCCTGTTGTTCAAAGGTCATGAGAAGGTTTGGCTTGTCCTCATAATGAAATCACCAAGTTGATGTTCTCAGAGGGATGTTTGCCTCAGGTACTGATGCCAGGTATCAGTCTGCCACTTTGATCTGAGTAGCCAGTGTGTATCTTGCTGTTAATGGTTAGTAGAGGACCATCTTGCTTTTAGGTTGCTGATGCCTGTGAGATGTGGCTGCTGGAGCTTATTGCTGGGCTTTTAGCAGACTCTTAGTTCTTAGCTTGTTTTGCAAGGGTGAAATGTAAAAGGATTAACACTGGAGAACACAAGAATAGCCACACCGACTCACATCTGCCTAAGGCCATACTCTTTCTCAAACAAAATCCATGACATAGACTTTGGGAAAGACTCTTACAAACAAGTCATAGATGGAGGGATCTTCTCAGTACCCCCTCACGTTCAGAATAATGTGATTTGGAGGCTTCCTGGGTCACACACTATAGATGTCAGGGTACACCCTGTGTACAGAAGTCGTTCACGCTCATCTCGTGTACTTTAAGAAGTAATATACAATAAAAATACAATATACAATTAAAATACAATATACAATATAAAACATAATAAAAAAGGAGCTGTTTTGCCATCTGATATGGGGTGGATGAAGATGAAAGGACAAAATTTCTGTAAGCCTCACCTAGCATTTGGGATGGTGAAGCACGTTGCTCTGTCAATGCCCTGAGCAATGCTTATGATTCCGTGGACAAGCTATATCTTTACTCTTTTAACAACTCATTCCTCATGTTATTGAGCATGTGATTCCCAAGATGACTACGTGCCTTTGAAAGCTGGCACGGGAACAAGCAACTTCTTACTGATTCAAATCCAGCCCTTGCCAAGGGAGACTAAAGGCTCCTGCTGCCACCAAGCCAGCAGCTGGTCTCAGCCCATTCCCAGTGGGCAGGTACCAATGTCACTAACCCACTGGGGCTGACTGGCACGCTTGGGGTTTGGGATGTACATGACCAGACGAGTGTGGAGGATGAGTTTCTTCCCTGTTTGCTGAAAGAGCCTTTTCAGGTCTGGCTGGAATTGAGTGGCTGGGCAACGAGGAGGCTTCTTTGGGCTATGGTCTCTGCTGCAGACAGGCAGAAAGGTTCACTTCCAGGGTTAGGAAATCAGCAGCTCCTATTTCCCCTGGGAACAGTGAATGTGTATCCTCTGGCTGCTGTTTGGTGATTTCATGTCAGGAGCTGAGAAGGGCTGACAGAGTCTGAGTGAGAGACTGGGGCTGTGGGGCTGTTAGAGGGCTCATTTCCTCAGGGTGGCTGTTCAGGGCCCTCTGAAAATTGGATGTCTGAAACTGAGCACCGAACATTAGACATGTCTCAGATTGGTTGAGATTTCTGGCTTTTCATTTTCCACATTCCCCAGGCTAGGGCCTTTGACACCTGGATGGAGATACAGAGGAGAGTCCAGCCAGGGAGCTGCTGTCAGTGATCCTGGTGGGAGAAGAAGCCATTACAGTATAAAACTTGTGGTTTTCATCATTTCATCTTTAAATATAGGCTTTTGTAAAATCTTACTGCTGCAGAGCTATAATTCTAAACTATGGCTGCGTGTGCAAGCTCCTGACTTTCCCAGATGTGACATGTAGCAAGAGGAGGGTGTCAGCATGAGCAGGAAAATAGGAGATGCTGTGAAGCAAGGTGAGTCTTCCCTTTCAGCATTTACCTTTATGTAGGCTTTGGGCTAAGAACTCTGTGCTGGCAGGGGGGTCCTGTCCCCCTTTCCTCCATGTTCATTGCTGCAAGAGCACCTTTCCTCTCTGAGGGGTGGTAGCTGTTGCTTTTCACCTCAGTTCTTAAATCACTGCAGCATCTTGGTTAAAAATAAACAAAACTATAAAAGAAACCTTGGGAAAAAAAAAAGAGTCTCAGGAAGAATCCCTTTATAACAGTTATAGACTCTTCTAGAATTAAGGAAGATCAATTACCTCCTCTCTTTTTGCGAATGATTAATAATTCCAAACAGTTCCCTGTCATGTTCTCATCTTTCAGATGTTGTTTCCAGTAAATGATGTTGACATCTCCATAGATCTGAAAGCAGCAGCATGCTAATAGTAATAGAAGAGAGAATGGCAATAATAACAGATTTAGGAGTTTCATCTTGGGGAATAAATATCTTTGAGTGCATAAGTAATTGAATACTCAGTTTGATCTTCCTTTCAGCGATATCAGCATAAATCTAGAGCAATTCTGTGGCATCCAGTGAAGCTTCACACTGTGTTGGAGGAGGAAAGCACCAGCAGAGCCTTCCCAGAGTGGCTCAGGGCATGCAGGGGATCCCTTCAAGCAGAATTTTACCTTTAAACCTCAACTTTAGCTCTTGGATGTTCAGAAATGCTACAGCTAACTGTACACCAAGTAGTCATGTAGGACAGGATGTGTTTCTTTGTACTAGAACAATTTAAAAAAAAAGCTTCAACAAACTCTCTGGGTGAAACTTTGCCTGCACTGACGTCAGCAGGCACCTTGCCATCACCTTTAGTGGAGCCAGGATTTCATCTTCCAGCTGCAAAGATTGATCTGCTGATCTATAGCTCTAGAAGCCCGGCAAATTTCAGCCCCAAGCATCAGAAGGGGGCTGAGAACCGAATGAAATTGTAGAAATTAATTCTGTGTCTGTAAACACTCGATTTCACAAAGGTCCCCGAGAACGTTAAGTGGTGGAGAGCCCTATAAACATGCCATAGATGATAGGTGCATCTTTGAAGTCTGCCTTAGGAGGAGTCATTTTTTGTGGCACTTTGGGGGCTCTTGGGAAGGTCAGTCTGTAAACCCGGGATTACAGCAAGCTTGAGCAAATACTACACTTGGACCAAAAGTCTCCTCTTTTTGATCTTGTGGGGGTAACATGGACGTACAGTGTCAAAAGTTCAACAAGCTCCTAAAGAACAATCTGTGTAAGACCTTGAAAGTTAATACTAAAGCATTGTCCTTGATCTGCTGGACAATGGTCAGCCAGGGGGGCAAAGCAATGTAGAAAATGCAGGCAGAGGAGCCCAGCAGAGTTTACCTGCAGTAAAATTGTGTGTTGCATAATCCTGTGTTAAGGGCTCAGAGGGTTGATCAGCCTCCAGTGGTGTTACACACACTGTGATGCACGAGTTAATCCCTTCACTTGTTTGATGCTGGTTCTTGTTTATATATCTCAGCATTTAACTGAATTTGGAAGGTAATGAAGGAGCCTGCTGGGTTTCCTCCACCCCATGAAGAGGAGCTGATTATGTGCAGAGTGGCTGCAGGCTTGAACCTGTAGTCCTGCTTCCCATCCACTCTCTTACAGCGTCTGGCAGCCTCACTGGTGACCAGAGCTATGTGGTGTCAGCCAAGATTGGCTTCTGCTCGGGGTATCCTTGTCTTTGAAGCAAATCAAAGGTGCCAAACATATATTCAGCAAACAGCAGCACCTCCTCCCAGAATGCTACAGTCCTAGAGGAAGATTTCTTGGGGGAAATCACATCAAGAGCAGGAGCTCTCATAAAGCTACGATTACTTGTCACAACAGCCCCAGCTGCCTCTTCATGATAGCTTTCTGTAGCTTTAATTGACTACCCCTCTAGTATCATAAAATTTGGGCAAAGTGAGGTTAATTTTTTTTTTAAAAATACCTGCATTATATAATGGCTTAGAGTACTATGATCTGCAAACAGTGGTGTCCTGCTGTGATGTCCTCCTGGCCTCAAGCTGCTGAGCTGCAATTCAGGCTCAGCCAATGTTATGCAGTTCCAGCTTTTTGCTCTTCATGGTGGCCCTGTAACACCTCTTCTCTCTCAAACATCAGGAGAGTTTAATGAGATCTAGTGCTCTCCACGTTGTTGAAGTGTTATTCAGGCAGCCCTGAGGCAGGTGATCCTCTTTCTGTCCTGTTGACAACTACTTGAGAGCTTATTTGTAGCAGGACAGTTTTGGAGATGGGCTGGAGACAACAGTCATCTTCTGGACTCAGCTGTGCCACAGCTGCTTAGGGCCATGCCTTGAAGAAAGTGCTTGTGGAGGGGCTGGATGTGATTTGACCCTGTTGTCACAATTCACTGGATTAGTTTTGACAATCTAAGGTGCAGATCTTTGCTAACCTGGTTCCTTTTCACTGAAATGAGTAAGGAAATTCTCACAAGAGTATTTCCATCAGATGCCACAGGAGACCCTTAGGCTCAGTGGAGGTGAGCCCGAGTCCACGTGCTTGGGCTGCAGTACGCAGGGGGTACATCCAAAACCCAAAAGCTCAGTGCTTCCACAGAGACCTTATGGAGATCAGCTACATCCACTCAGGGTGAAAAATGTAATAAAGTACCATCATAAGCAAACAGGTCTAAGATACGTAGCAGGCATCATGTGGAATATGTGTTGGGGTAACTTAAGGCAGAGGCAAATGCTGCCCTTGAAAACAACTCCAAAGATTTAGGTGGTTGCTGCCTTTCTAGGGTTTTACCATCATTTCACATCTTCCTAAGTGAGGGGATGCACAGGATCACATGAAAATTGTTATTTTAGGTAAAACTGGGATTATGCAGTGACTCTAAGTTGGCTAAAAGTGGCAGAAGATGCTCTGGGGTGGAGGAAGCCGCTGTCTCTGTCACTGGTGTAACCAGGTGTCCCTGGTGGGATCAGCTACTCAGTGATGACTTTGGGGATGTGCAGGGTGGTACCTGTGTGGCACAGTTCACGTTTACCAGGACTTCCCATCCTTGGCAGGGCAGAAATGTAGGTCTCTTTTTGTGTGTGTGCTTTTGTTTCAAAGTAAGAACAAGCAAGCAAAGTAGGTGAGGCAAACAGGACCAAGATGGGCTATAGCACTGATTTTATTTTGACAATACTGAAGAGCCTTTCTTCACTACATGTTTACCTTGAGCAAAAAGGTATGAACTTGTTATCCTGTGGTAAAACCTCACAGCAAGGAAAACAAGGCTTGAGTCTGTCTTCCCACCCTGAGCTTCTCCACTCCCAGAGGTTTCCCTCTGCACACAGTGTCCTGCAGTAAAGAGTCCCCTTTACTTTCAGTACAAATGAAAGAGTGACCTGCTCTGCTCTGGCTAATGTGTAATTACACCTTCAACACAACCTTATGTTCCTGCTGTTTGTTTGCCTGTGTTTGTGTGCACAATCTGAAATGCCACCAGGCTCTGCATTTAGCAGTGTTTGGAAAAAACCCACAGTATTTGCCCTAGTTTTCAATCATTCAGGGCTTGGCACAGCCAGACTTCTGCCATAAAAGTTAGTAGCTAAATTCATGATGCATCTTTGAGTGCTTCAACTATGTTGTTTTTGCCTTTCTGTGCAGTCATTTTCCAAATATGACAGAGGAAGATCCTACTGGGATTAAAATGTAAATGAGAGGAAGATTCAATAGCAAAGGAATAATTCGTTTTAATTCCCCAGTGAAAACATCCCAGTTATTAGATTTAGATTAATTGTAGCCATCTTTTGATCAACACAAATGTTTTGGCTTGGGCTGCTGATTAAACTCCAGCAACAGGGGAAAAACAGAAGAAGGGATGTCACTGCTGGGTTTAGTTTATCATCTCCAGGAAAGCAGCACATCCAGCAGTGATGCTTCATGGTTTGATGGCACAGAGGAAGGGTTGGAGCCATCTAAGAGGTTTGCTGGCTCTGGAGAGAGTTGTTTCATGTTGTATGAACCCTTCTGCTTTCCTGCCCTCCGTGCTATTAATCTTGGGGTTTAGCAAAAAGCAAGTTTGACATTTCATAACTTTCTGTCTTGACCTCTTCTTTGACCCCCTTGTAAAATATTACTTGGTTTAAAGCAGACCCATGAGGTTCTGCCAACATCCCAGGTGGTTCCAAGCACCAATGTCCCTTGGCTCCATGGGGTGTCACCCAGACTGGTGGTGAGTGCAGCAGAGCAGCTCACACAGCAGTGAAGAGACTGTGGAAATCAAAGGTCCCCCCAAAACTCCCATAGGGATGTCAAGGGGTGTGGGTTGACCATGCTTGACCCGTGTACCCCATTTGGAGCATGTATGGGTGCTGCACTGGTGGGGTGCTGCCCTCACACCTCACGCTGCTCAGTGCCCTGGGAGCCGCTGGGCAGAGTTAAGTTCCCTTTAATTAAAACCTCGAGCATGAAAATATTCGTGGTAAATCCCTGAATGCTGGAGGTCTTGTGGCTAAATGCTGAGGAATGTGTTGTATCAGCCTGGTCATGCTCAGCAGTGAGGAGAGCAAGGGGGGATGAGGGTAATTCTGCACTCAACAGGCAGGGAACTGTTGATCTGTCTCCAGGCTTGTGTTTCGTGATTGCATCTGGTTGGGGTCCAGAGCCAAAAATTTTGCTGAATTCAAACATTTTCCCAAGTAATAATCAATATTAGTACGGATCAATCCCTTGGAGAAAGTTAAGAAGATTAGGACCAGAAATATCTGCACCTATTTCCAGAGGGCTGGGTGATCTCTCTCCTAAGACATTGCACTGAGGAAAGTAACGGGATCACATCCTGAGCCTCGAGGTCTAGACCTTTGTTTCTGCAGACAATTGCTGCTTATAATCTCATTCATTAATTCAGGAGCTCCTTTTGAAACATGATTATGGATTGGATTTCACTGCTGATGCTTTTTATGAGCAAATGGAAAGTGTCAATGGAATAGCTTTGAGAAATGGGGTATGCCATGGAAGTGAGAATCACAGATGCTTTAAAGAACTGCAGTTACCTCTTTAGGTGCTCACGTAGCTGGTGCTGTTTCCATGCAATAGAACTGACTATGGATTTTTTTTTTCTTTTTTTTTTTTTTTAAACATGGAAGCAATTTCTAAAGCCTTTAATTGACTTTCAAAGACTCAATAAAATAAAAACACTGTTGTGGTTATAAAGTTGTAGCCCCTACCTTTGGCTGCAATAAAATTCCTTGCGTAAAAGCCTTCAAACAACATTCTTTCCAAATACCAAAGTGGTCCACTGGGAATAAATAGAAATTATTTCCATTCTCAAGGGAGCCCAGGGTTTTTTTCTTTTCCCCTTTTGTTTTCTTCAGGAAAAGAAAAAACACTTACGTTGTCAACACTAGTCACTTTTTTTGGTGACTTTATATTCTCCACTGTGAGGTTGGTGAATGAGGTTGTGGATGGCCTATCCCTGGAAGGGTTCAAAGCCAGGTTGGATGGGACTTTGAGCAGCCTGGTCTAGTGGGAGGTGTCCCTGCCACGATAGTGGGGTTAGAACTGGATGATCTTTGAGATCCCTCCCAACCCAAACCATTCTATAATTTTAAATACTGTTCATCAAGCCTTGGGCTTCAATAAGCAAAGGACGTTTAGTTCATTTGATTTAAAAATCATGACCTAAAATATCCATGGGAACTGTCACAGAAAGCTTTGCAAAGGTTGGAAAATGGGGAGAGAGGAAGAGTTTCAGGTTCTGCCTTGCTCCTGGCCCCTTTTCCCTCTTTGCTTCTCTTCTTTCTACAGCTGTGGAGTGGAGTGCTGGGAATACAAGAGCAGTCACTTATTTACATGGAGGGTTGCGATAGAGAAATGAGTCATTTGAAAAGGTATTTTGCAATTTTAATTAATTTCGTTGCTGCTTGCCAGCAAATTAAAAAACCTGCCCTGCAGGAACTGTCTGCTGTCTGGAGATGAGTAAGCAGAGCCTGGCCCCAGGGGAGCCTGTGCTCCCGACATGGAGGGGGAGCACTCACATAGGCAGCTGCTATGAGAGGAGCTGAAGTCTCCCCAAATTGCTAAGAAGTCCTTTTTGACCTAGAGAGCCCAGGATTTCTCCTGTCAGTCCCACACTCTGCCATCAGGCTGCTCTGCTTTGCTTGTGAGCATCTCTTCAGAGCAGCAACACAAAGACAAAGCCTAATTGTTTTCAGGCATCTTTAGAAACCATTTGTTTGCCCCCAGTATCTCCTTCTGCAGCTGGTTTCCTGCTCCAGTTTTGAGTTTGCAGCCAGTTTGTGCAAGCATTTACCCAGAGGGTGTCATGCCAGGGTTTGCTGCAGAGGACATTCTTTAATGTGACACCAAAATCAGTATTTCTGCAGAAGAAAACTCCCATCTTCCAGTCAAGATCACGGCTGCAGTTGTATCTGCTTCTTCATCTCTCTGCTCCCAGGGGTTTCCATCTGCCCTCCCCATCCTCCACACTGCTGCTCAGGATATGCCCAGCTCAATCTCAGGTGTGTTTATTGAGATTGGGACCGATTCTTTATTTTTGGCAGAAAACAGAAACCAGCTACTGGGGAAAAAACCATCATTCCTATTTGTTAGAAAAACTCCCCTAATCCAAACCCTCCATAGAAAAATAGAGGAAACCAGCCTTGTCCCTTTAGCCATCCCCTTGTTCAGCTGCAGGCAGGGTTTTCATACTAGAGAGACTTTAATTGCCTCCTGTGCTGGCCACCACTGCCCTGCACCTTCCTGCGTGTCAGATCATGCATCATAGAGACCAGGCAGTAAAAGCAGGTATCCTTATACAGCCCATAAAGCAGGGCTGGGCTGAACCAAAACAAAACTCTGCAGGTCACCACGCCGTGACCCTGCACCTGAGAGTAAAGCTCTTCTGGTCATCTACTCAGTTTTATAGAAAGAAAGAAATAGTAGTAATAAAACATCTTACAGATATGTTGTAAGGAGATCTTTAAAGCTTTAGATTAACTGTGCCAGGAAAATTACTGAGCAAGGCACTGATTTTTTTTTTTGTTCCCCCCTTCTTCATTATTGCTTAGTTGTGTATGTAGAAAAATGGGATTTACAGAACACAGGGTCTGTTTTGGGAGTGTTGGAGGGAGGGTGGGATTGCAAAACCAGTTGTGTTTCAAGGTCATGAATCCTTTCTTCTTTTAACTTTTAATTACAGATGTGATAACATTAGAACCCTGCCCATCTCCTGTTGGGGCTTCTGAAATCCTGTGAAAGTTCCAGACAATGTTCACAGCACGAATAAGTGCAGTGTCAGGCAAAATTTAGCCCATTGCCACAAAAAGCAGATGTTTGATTTTTTCATCTGCTTTTAATACAATATGACAGGTGCTTTGTTTTCCATTCCTAAGGGTAAAAATTATTTAAAACTCCATAATTTATATATGTAAAGTAGAATTAGTGATTTACTAAGTAACATCAACCCCTTATTTACACTGTGCTTTGTATGAGGATGATGGATGTGTTGGAGACCAGGTTGGATGGGGCCTTGAGCAATCTAGTCTAGTGAGAGGTGTCTAGTGAGACACTAGACTCTAGTGAGAGGGGGATTGGAATGTGATGATCTTTAAGGTCACTTCCAACCCAAACCACATCTTATAGAATCATAGAATGGTTTGGGTTGGATTTGGTAAATACAAACATATGCACCACACCTGGAATTTAGACTGGAGATGTGTTTTTTCTCATTTAGTGTTGGGCCAGCAGGAGGATGGTCTTTGAACATTCTTCTGATTGTGGCTCTCCAAGTCCAAAAATAAGCACAGTCCCTGCCCAGCTGAGTTTGTGATCAGTGTATCTTCTGGTTCAGGTCCCTCCTCACCTATGAGAAGTAGAAAACTCTAATGAATTAAAATTCAGGAAAACAAGAGTAATAGTTCCTCTGGATTTTGAAATAAAAGCTAAAGGAGCGTGGAATTTGAAGTAAATGGTAGGAATTCTGATTTGTGCTTTTGATCATGGGCTGTTAGGGAGAAGTTTCATTCATAGTTCATGAGAATTTTACATTTTCTTCTAAATGGGGAGTAGGACTAGATGGGTTATGGAGCCAATCACAACTTCTCCATACAACTTGTTTTCTGCACTCCCTCGTTTTGGGAACTGGCAATAATCACTGATGATAATTAATGGTGATAAATTATTTGGTCTTACCCATGTCTCCATGTGTGTTGTATGTTGTATATTGTTTGTATGTTGTAAGGTCTATGCTGTAAGTTGTATGTTAGTTGTATGTAGTATGTAATTTGTATTTCATAGGTAATTTGTATTACAGACAACATATAACTTGCATACAGATTACAAGCAACATACAAATTACATACAATAGAAGAACTGCAACATACAAATTACATCCAACACATAGCATAAAAATTACACAACATACAACTTACACACAAGATACAGTTTACATACACCAAACAACTTACATGCAACATGTTACATACAAAGTACATACAACATGCAACTTACCTACAAATTACATACACCATACGAGTTATAATTTACATTCAAATTAGTTAAAACATACATATTAAGTACAACATACCATTTACACACAAACCACACACAACATACATATTACAAATTACAGGTGAATTACACAGAACATACAATTTATATTAGAACAACTACAATTTACATATGAATTGCATACAACATACACTTTACATACCAATTACATAATACAATTTACATACAACACACTTTACATATTACACACAACGTATTTTATGTACAAATTACAGGTAACATGCAATTTATATATGAATAACATACAAATATACAACATCCAAACTACACACGACATGTGATTTGCATATGAACTATATACAAATTACATACAACATGAATGGCATTAAACATACAAATAACACACAACATACACATTACATACAAATTACATTCAACATAAAGCCAGCTTTGCTCCCCTATTCCTTGGAGAGGGAAGAGCTGTGTACAGGCCCAGAAGATGGGATCTTGGTGCACCAGGGACCTCCTGTCACAGGCAGAGTGGGATGGGAAGACCCGCAGTCCCCTGAGACATCACCTCGTGGGTGGCTTTTGGCTCAAAAAGAAGAGGAGGAAAGAAAAATGTGAACTGCTGCCGTGTTAAAATACAGATTTTAAACCTAGCTGTTTGCCACACCCCTCGTGTGACTTAGTTTGTGTGGGCCAGGTTGTCTTTTTGACAGATCAGGGAGTACTTGGTCTGGAGCTTCTCCTCAGAGAAGCTAAGGGGGAATGGAAGCTCTGCGTAGGGGAACTGGGAAGAACGGGCCATATTTGCTATGCTGGCTGTGGAATTGATTTGCAGGCAAAATGTCATTTGCCAAAATGATGTGTAAAATCTGCCCAAATCATGCCCCAGTCTTCAGGGCTATACATGGAGGGAAGGTCTCACTGTCCCAGGAAGCTGGAGGCAACACCGTGGTGACACTCACCTGCTGCCTCCGTATGAATTTCCCCAAAACTGGGGCTGGGCAGGCACGTGACTGAATTCCTCCCAGACTTGTTGGTTTTGGAGCCCTCCAAGGGCTGTTCCTTAAGCCAAGGGAAGGCAAGGTTGGGCAAGATACACCTCTGGTAGAAAACCTGTGACTTTGTAGCAAGAGCAAACACTGCTGATGTTTCCCCAAACAGACTTCGACCTCAAAACTAGAACGTACAGCAAATTGGTGAACATAAACAGCGGGTGGACAACTGCCCAAGCCTGCAGTAATGCAGTGGTACAGGGACAGGAGAGCAGCCCACAACTTTGTAAGGAGGAGAAAAGAGCTGCCGTGCTGGTGAAAACACAGGGGAATTAAAATAATCCCTATTTAAATACCTGAGCACCTTTCCTATGAAGACAGGCTGAGGGAGTTTGGGTTTCTCAGCCTGGAGAAGGAAATGCTCTGGGGGGGACCTTATAGTGACCTTCCAATGCCTGAAAGGGGCCTATAAGAGGGCAGGGGAAGATCTGTTCTCAAGGATTTGTAGTGACACAACAAGGGGTAATGGTTTTAAGCTAAGAAAGGGTAGATTTAGGTTAGACATTAGGAAAAAGTTCTTTAATATGAGGATGGTGGAACACTGGAACAGGTTGCCCAGAGAGGTGGTGGAGGCCCCATCCCTGGAGACATTCAAGGTCAGGCTTGATGGGGCTCTGAGAAACCTGACCTAGTAAGAGATGTCCCTGCTTATTGTAGGGAGGTTGGACTAGATGACCTATGGAGGTCCCTTCCAACCCAAACCATTCTGATTCTACGATTAATGGGGACAGGAAGACCTGCCATATGAAGAAAGGCTGAGAAAACTGGGATTGTTCAGCCTGGAGGCTTAGGGGAGACCTTATCACCATGTACAACATGCTATTTACATAAAGGGTGGCTATTAAGACAAAGGAGAGTCCCTTTTTACAAGGAGTCACATGGAGAAAACAAGGGGGAATGGTTGCAAATTGCTCTTGGAGGGATTCCAATTGGAGTCCAGAAGAAAATTCTTTACAATGAGAACAATTAAACATTGGAACAGTCTCCCAAGGGAAGTGTGGACTCTCTTACATTAGACAGTTTTAAGACTCAGCATAACAGGGTGCTGAACCATCTCATTTAAACTGTATTTTTCTATCATGCAAGGTTGGACCAGATGATCCTTGAGGTCCCTTCCAACCTGGCATTCTAGGATTAATGAAGGCCCGTGGTGGAGGCGCTGCCGCTGCCCTCCCAGAGCCTCGGGGACGAGTTAAAACAAGGAGGAAAAAAGGAAAAGCAGGAGGGCAGCTGAAGCCGGGAGGGGGTTTGGTCCGAGCCCCGTCTCCCGGGGCGTGCCCAGCGTGGGGCGGTGCGGGCGGTGCCCCCGCCCCGGCCCGGGGGGTCAGTGCCCTCGCCAGTTCCGAGCTGCCGCAGGTGGGTGCTGCTAGGGGTGGGGTGGGGGGGGGTCCCACGCGTGTCCGGGGGTGCTGCCGCCCAGCCCACCGTGCAGGGGGGGACCGGGGAGGTTGGCAGGGATCGGTGCACTGGGCTGGAGCTGCCGGTTCTCGTCTTAACTCTTACCCAGCTCCGCGGGGCGTTTCGGGCACCGTCCCGCTTCAAGCCCAGCCTCAGGAGAAGAGGCATGGTTCCATATAGCTGGTATTCCTTGCATTAAATGGTAATTTATAGTCTTTCCATATAGTCTATAGTCTAAATGGCAGCATAAAACAGCAGGAGTAGGACGCTCCAATCTACTTATTTATTAAAAATAAAGTTATTATTTTTTAGCCATATGTTTATTAGTCATAAACAACTCGAATGGAGCTGCGTTGGGGCGATGCTCAGGCTGCAGCCGGGGGCGGGGGGTTGGAGGAGCAGCATCTCCGGGGCTGGCTCCTCACCTTTGCACCTTGGCACCACAGATTGGGATGAGGTGGGGCCCCGGGGAGCAGCATCTGACCCTGCACTTTTGCACTTTGTGTTTCAGGGCTTCCCGAAGAGCGCTGGGCACCCGCTCGCACAGCCCGGCCATGCCACCCCCTGCTACCGTGGGGCGAGCCCCCGGCCCCCCTGATGGTGGCTGGGGCTGGGTGGTGGTCTTCGGTGCTTTCATTTCTATCGGCTTCGCCTACGCCTTCCCCAAAGGCTTAGCCATCTTCTACAAAGAAATCCAAGATTTCTTTGGCACGTCCTATAGTGAGATCGCGTGGGTCTCCTCCATCATGTTGGCCACGACGTACGGTGCAGGTGAGTAAACCTGCACCAGCCCCCGTGGCACGAGGTGTTATAAAAAGCAGAAATAAGCCAGAAATCTCTGCTCCAGACCAGCTTACGGGGGAAGCAGCAGCGTCCATCTGCACGGGCATGATCAACAGGTTTATTTTCTGATTGGGTTTCCAATGTTGTTTAGGGAAATAAGTTGTGTGTGGAGCCTAAAGGGGCAGTTTTCTGGAGGTAAATTGGTGTTGTATGGGGTTTTCAAACAGACCTGGTGCCTTCCAAATTTGTCACTGTGTTTAGTGGATGCAGGGACCCTTTTGGGCGTGTGAAAATGTGGTCTGTGACCAGTTTGGAGCTGACATCCCCTTTCTTTCCAGCTGGGTGTGCAGCACCTTTGCTGCTTTTCAAAATAGGGCTCATTTTGCTAGTATGGGTACAGAAGCCTTTGTGAGGGGGTGTGGTATCCTCTGTGCACCAGAGACTGAGCTGTGGTGTGCACTCCCTTCCCCAGCCATGCTGCATTGGGGGATTTCTCCAACACCACAAACAAAATATGGCCTCTTCCCTGTCACCCAGCACCCTATCCCCCCAAAGGCAGGCAGCACCAGCCCTGCTTCTTGTATCCAAGTGTTGTGGGGATGGGTGAGCTGTTTGGAAGAGACACTTGCATCCTCATCCTCCTGCCTTGTTTTGACACAAGTAACTTTGCATCTGAGAGGCTGCGAAGTACCAGCATGGCCCAGACCTGGTGTGTTTCTGAGGGTAGCAGGGGTGGTCCTCTGCACCGAAATCAGATTATCTACAAAAGCTTTCTGTGGGCACCAATGTAAAAGCCCTGAGAACAGGCTGGTGTGAAATAGCTGGGTCTGGATTTCAGCCAAAGGTGAGCGTGGAGTAGAGCAATAAATGAAATATCTGCTTGTTTGTTGTGGCAGCTTATAATTACAGCAGTGAAATCACCCCAGTCAATCATTCTTGTCCGTTGCAAAACAGCGTATAGAACTTTGCTTTCCTTTTATAATTTTGATATCACTTCCCACAACTCAATGAAAAACTTGGGTTGCCTTTGATTAAATCTGCAACGGGAGGTAGACAGGAGCAATGCTGTGTAATTGCAGGAAATGCCAATATTTATCCTGGCTATTAAAGAAGTTCTGAAAATATTCTTTGTTTTTAAAAAGGGATTTTTTTTTTTCCTTAATAATACACTGTAATGCTTTTTGGAGAGTGCAGTTGGTAATAGAAGTAAAGATGCTTTGTAAAGGTTTGTAAAGTGGAGACGATGCTTGAATCAGAGCCTATCACAATCCACTCTATTGTAACCCACTCTAAAGGCTCAGTCCCACAGAGGTAGCTCTGCAAGGGCTGAGTTCCTATCTGAGAACCCACAAATGGAGCACTTTGAGGGCAAAACCCCAGCAGTGATTTAAAAAGAGAAATCCTCCACTTAAGCCAGTGCTGTTGTCCTGGGCCACCCCCTTGGCTTTCCTAACAGGATGCTGAGCCCAAGCCCTGGGGAGTGCTGCAGTTTTGGGATAGATTTCTACTGGGGCTTGTTATTAAATGAAGAGAAAAGAGCTTTTGCTGCATCCCCAGCAATATAAATACATAGTCCGCAGTTGGAGTGCTGGGGCCTGGGCTGTGGGCCCCGAGTTGGAGTGGACCTATGGATGAGTCACAACCCAAGGCCCCAGAGACAGAACCTGGCCCAGCTGTGTGAGACCCCAACTGACCCCAGGTGATCATGGTTGGGGTGGTGGGTCAGGCTAGAGATATATCAACCAGGAACCAACCAGTTTGTGAGAAGCAACAAGGAGCTGATCAGTTTGAAGAGAGTGTTCTTGTAGAAGAGAGCTCCTGTTGGGACTGGTTGCAGCTTCCCGAGCTCGCTCTCAGTGATGTATTCCTCCTTGGCTCTTGTGGTGACTGATTTGAGGCAGACAAGAGCAAAAAGATGGAGAATGTAAAAGATGAAGGTATGCTGAGGGGATGTTGCTGAGTTTGGCATTGGCCAGCAAAATCAGACAATTAACAGCACAAAATTGGCACAGCTGGCAGGATTGTTTGGAGCAGAAGAGAGCCAGCAGCACAGCGGTGGAAAGGAAAGAGGGCTCTGTATAGACTGAGCAAGTGGGCTGTGCTGGGGGAGGGAACCTCTGCTGTGGGGAGGCAGGACCACCTGTCATTCACATGCTACTTAAATGCTGTTTTAAAGCACTGGGGTAAATTATGTGGAATGTCTCTGAAGCAGTCAGGTGGGAACAAAAGGAAAAGTAGGCAGCCCACGCTTTTGGTGTGTTCAGTTGCCTACAGAGGAGTGTCTAGGAAGCTGCTTAGTTTGGAAGTCAAAGAGGCTAGTATTTGGTACCAAAAGCGTGCAAGTGAGTGAGGTGGCTGTAAATTTTGTGGTCTGGTGCTAAAACTAGGACATTAGTTGTTGGGAAGGCTGTGGTTGGGGTTTTAATATAGGGGAGTATGTTAAATGTATCCCCTGGAGAGCAGGTACCTCTGCTCTCCCTGATGGCTGGGTCCCTAATGCATTTCTCTGCCTTCCTAGTAGCTCAGGGCATCATATGGTGCCAGCCTTCTTCCTGGGGAAATGCTGCATCTTCCATTACACTCACTCTTGGGTAGATGTTAGCTGAGGCTCAAGGCACCATGATGCTGATCTTAGGATTTCAACCACCATCATCCACAGTGAAACAGTGGGGAAACCCTGCTCTGCCATAGGGTGAGGGGAGACCTTGATGAAACGGACTCAAAAGTCATGTCCCTTCCACAGACTGCCATGTGCTGAAGTGATATCTTATCACCTGTCATGTAATGCTGCAATAAATGCCCAAAGTAGTTACTTGTATGATTGTAAGTAGTTACCTGGAGGCTTCCTGGCTGCCTCTGTGGGTTGTTACCAGCTCTGCTGGCAAGATGTTTTATTGTCTTCCAATAAAAATGTGTCCTCCCACCTGTTGGTGTGGAAGAGCAGTGGCTCACAGGGGTGTAGATGGGGGGCTTGAGCCTCTTGGGGTGAGGTCACAGGTGACAAGCTGGCACTGGAGCCAGTGAGATGCTGCTCTGGTCACCTCTGCCTTCTCCCATCTGCAAACTTTCCAACCCACTTTCTTCTCTTTCTCCCCAAGTGTTCAAGCCAGTGCCGTGTGCTCTGTACCTGGGATGTTGTAGTGGACTTTTTTACCAATTAACTGAGCATCTCTTGCCTTTTTGCAAGGAGCTTTGACTTTACCCTCCCTTATGCTGTTGTGTGGTAATATGGGGGATGACACAACTGAGTGCTGTTAGACTTAACTGCAGGTGATTGCATCTTTGTACCTTCCCCATTGCCTTGCAGTTGCTCAGAGTTATGTCCATTTAATGTCCTCCCCTCCTGTGCTCTGCTCTCGAATAAGATTTATGCTTGTTTCATCATCCATCTCTCTGCAGCCATCCAGGCTGTGATGCCAATTGCTCAGTGGCTGTAGACAGGGCGGTGGTGGGAGTTTGCAGAACATGGAGCAAATGAAACACACGTGCTCAAGAGTGTATTTAGCACATCTAATTTGATTGACTGGGCATTTAATGCCAGAGTGAGTTTGACTTATGAAAGACTTCAGTGGTTTGGAAATTCTCATTAAAGGAGCAGGGCACTGGTTCCTGTGAGCTGCCAAAGTCTTGCTCTGCTGCAGTGCCCGTTAGAGCTGGTAGGATGCCCATGCACCAAAGCTTGACTGCTGAAAAACTAGAAAGTAGTTTAACACTGAATTTTTGCTATTTTTTTCAAAAAAAAAAAAGTAATTCTAAAAATACCAAAATAACCTTTCAGCATAGTCTCGAGTAACTAGTAGAGTTACTAACCAGGTAATTATTGCCATGCCTTGTCCATTCCTCCCCTTCCTTTCCCAAATCAGTGGTGAGGCAGAACTGTCACAGCCTGGGTGGAGGTGCAGGGGTGGGTGGGCTCTACCACACTGGAGCCACACTGGGTACACTGAGCATCTCCTACATGAGGTGTCAGGCCCTGTGTCCTGGGGGGCTGGAGGGGCCAAGCAGTGCATTTGCTGGTATCAGGTGTGGACATCACAGGCATGAAAGGAAAGACTCAAACTTGGCTCACCTTCACCCCTTCCCCTGCTCCAGCAGTGGTAAATGGCCATGATTTGGAAGGTGGCCATGAAGATCAAAAGCTTTTTTGCACAGGCTCTGCTGTTTGCTCAGTTGGCGTCAGGGAAAGGCCATAGCATTGCTGTCCCCTCCCTGGTGTTTGGCCACATCCCTGGGCTGTGCTGGGGCTCCCAAAGCCAGGACTCAAGGCATTGAGGTTGGCATCCAAGCACAGGGATGTGCCCCATGAGGACTGACCCAGCTGCCCAGCTAACCCCCCCCATCCCTGGGAGCTCAGGGTAGACGTGCCACCCAGCACCTTGGCACAAAGGGCCTGATGCTCTCACTGACAACAGGTTTTGTTTGCAAATATCCTCAGGAAACAATCCCTTGTTCCCTTGGCATGCTCATCAGCATGGGGACTTGTCTTTAGGCAGTGCTGCTCACTGTGTAACAGAGCTATGTTTGCATTTCCTAAATAATGCAAATGAAGCATATTTTCTGAAAGTGCTCCCATGAACCAACCCAAATCCCCATTGGAGTAGCTCTGTTGACTTTGACAGCATGGATGCAGATTTGCAGTGACCACCTGAGGCTTTGTCTTGTAGCACCAGAGCAGTGCCTGTTTTTCAGGCTAACACTGAAAAATCAGCAGCCAACACTGTTTCTGCCCTTCACTTTTTGCTTAGTTCCCCATGGAAGCTGTTTTACACCAGCTGAGGCTCTGGCAATATATATTGCAGAAGTTTTAATGTGTCTTATCCCCCAGTTTCTTAATCTGAACTAGGTTGCAGAAAACAATTCTGTCACTATAATACAAGTAGTAAAACAGATTAGTGTGCAGTAAAGTGGATAGCCTGGACTTTATGATAGGGTACTTGGAGTTCCTGCCAGTGCTCGTGTTCAGCAATTCCACGTTTCCAGTTGAGCAGGGCAGACTGGGAGGTTTGTGAGTGAGGAGCACAAGGGAACATTGCTTTTCTCTGACTAAATCCTGCAGGGTGAAATCCTATCAATCTGATAAAGTATTTCTATTTTGCAATGTTTCTATTCTTCTTTTTTTTTTTTGTCATGGGCAAAGACCTCATTACTTACCCCAAATGAGAAAAGTATTACAGAGCACAGCCTTTGATGGATGCAAAAAAAAAGGAACCAGAATCTATCCACAATGAACCAGGGGAGATGTTATCATAGAATCATAGAATGGTTTGTGTTGAAAGGGATCTTAAAGATCATCCAGTTCCAACCCCCCTGCCATGGGTAGGGACACCATCTAGAATCACAGAATCATTATGGTTGGAAAGGACCTCTAGGATCATCAAGTCCAACTTTCATCCCAACATCTCCCTAACCACTAGCCCATAGCCTGAAGTGCTGCATCTACTCATTTTTTAAACACCTTCAGGGACGGTGACTCCACCACCAGGCTGTGCAAAGCCCCATCCAACCTGATCTTGACCACATCCAGTGATGGAGCAGATCATCCTTCCCTAAAGGTGCTTTCAGCTGTACCTCAGCTCCCAGGTGTTGTGCTCTGGGGGTGATGAGAACATGCCAACATTGTCAAAATGTGCAGCATCATAGGACACCCCTTGTGCCCTTGGCAGGGTTTCCTTTCACAAACTGCCTCCTTGTACTTTGCTGTGCCAACACAACACCAAGGTTCCCAAGGCCTTGCCTCAGGAGTTTTGTTCAGGAAGAAAATCTTGAATAATATCATTGCAAAAACAAAAGCCTTTGGTCTCCACACCTCTGACTTGCACCATGTGCCCATGTCGTGTTCACATTACCAAACTGAGCTGCCCTTCTCCTGTTTTAAAGGTGACACCTTTCAAAATAGGCCACAGGTGAGTCCCCAGAGGTAACCAGTACCCAGAGAGAGCAGGAGGCAGCCAAACTCCTGGGAAAAAAAAGATAAGCAATATTAATTTGCTAGTAATTTAGTTGCCCTATTCAGCATAAGGGGAAGCGGCCAAACATTTTGAAAATAAGAAATACTGATGCCACTAATAACATTAATAGCAACAATGTTCTTGTAGCTGTTATGGTCTTCTCTAGGGCTATGAGAGGTAAGGATCGTGGGAAGAAGTAATGTCTTTTATTACAGCCAACTGTCAGAGCTTGAACAATGAGCCAGTGCCAGAACAGAGAGAATAATTTAATACCTAGGACAGGATCTGCATTTTCAGATATTTCTTTTTTTTATGATGACTTTGTGGCCAAAATATTCCTTTCATCATCATAATGAAACAACAGAAGTCATCTGAGTGAAACTCAAAGATCAGATCCTGACAGTCTTTTCAGCTCATAAGCTTGAATAGCTGGGGCTAGAGCAGAGACATCTGACCTTTTTTTTCCTTCTTTGGAAGAATCCCACTCTTTCTTTTGCAACTAAGCCTTGTGCGTGTTTGTGTGCAGTTTGCAGATGTAAATATGTGCTGCTTCTGGTGCCCTTTAATATATAAAAAGCTAAATAGCATAAGGACCATACTTTATTCAGTATCTAGTGTGGTGGAATCTTGATCTCAGTCTTGCTATATGCTGGTGTAATATAAAATCTCCAGGGAGCTCTTCTTACACACACAGATTTCTATTAAAATTAGGGAATCACCTTCTGTCTATTTTGCAAAGACAGGAGCCGAGAGCTGCCTTTTGCAAACACAAGAAAAATGAAGCATTTCTGAAGTAAAAGCCTTATCCTGAAGCCAGGCAGTGTTTATTACTCTTGTTATTTATTGTTTTGTAATTGGATGAAATGTCGGAAGATTTAATTCTGGAGGTGCTCCACAACTGAGTCTTTTCTCCAAAGAAACTTTCTCCCAGAGCTTGTAGCTGCTTAATAGAGCATCTTCTAAAGCAGCAAGGAAGAGATTGGGAAGTTGAAAGTCGACCATTGACCTTGAACATTTAATCCAAAATTTTATAGCTGTATTTTATTACACTGCTAGCATGATAAATTGCAGTGACAGGTTTAGAAAGCACCTTTACAACATGCAGTGGCTTAAAGCTATATTAATAATGAGTTTGATTCTCCAGTTTTTAACTTAATCAAAACTGCCAATGTTCCCTTTTGGTCTGGTCCAAACTTCCATCAAAACCTCCTGTGCCTCCAGAAGATCTCACCCAGGGCTCTCCACTCATGCGAAGTACTTGCAAGTAGTTGTGAAGTATCACAGCACTAAAAGGGGAAACTGAGGCAAGGGAAGGGAGGTGTGGGGTGTTAAAGGGCAAACAACAAGTGGGTGACAGAGCCCAAGCCAGTCTGCGGGAGGTGCATGCTCTCTGCAAGTCAGTTTTGGCTCAAACATTGCCTGATGGTCCCCAAGCACCAGGACAAGATGTGCCTTGATGGGTGGAGGTTTTACCTGCTGAAAGCTCGGTGACAGGGGTGCCTGTTGTCCAGTTTATCATAGAATGGTTTGGATTGGAAAGGACCTTAAAGATCATCTAGTTCCAACCCCCCCTGCTATGGTCAGGGACACCTCCCAGTAGGCCGGGTTGCTCAAAGCCCCATCCAACCTGACCTTTAGGAAATAATCTCTCCAAGACATAAGTCCTTTTGCAGACACTGTGCTCACACACCGTTGCTGCTGTTTTCATCCCCTGCTACTGAGGAATGAGCTGCTGCAGCATGTGCTGGGGCTTTTCTGTGTTCTTTAAGAAACCCAGAGCCCTAAGCCTGTGAGTTCCCACATGAGTGGCTTCGGTCCTAAGAAGGAAAGGGGTTATCCTTGTGCATTATGCTTGGGTGGTTGCACTTCCAATCGTTTTCTATAACAAGGGCTTAGCAGAGAAATAAGAGTCAGTACCTGGGCATGGTTTGCATTCAGAGGTGCTCAGCCCATACGCATGGGGTGTGATGTGTTGCAAGGCCAGGCTGGATGGGGCCTTGAGCAACCTGGTCTAGTGGGAGGTGTCCCTGCCATGGCAGGGGATTGGAACTAGAAAATCTTTGAGGTCCCTTCCAACCCAAACCATTCCATGGATCTTTCCAGGAAATTCAGCACCTGTGTCCTCTGGACCGTGTGTTGTGTCTGACCACCCCATGGGTTGCCTCAGTTACCTGAGGGTGTCCAAAATGATATGAGCACCTCCTCATCAGCCCTTAGTGCTGAGCAAGGGTTACAAGAGAGGAAAGAGGGGAGGAGGAGAGAACAGGCAATTTTCACAGTAATGTACCATGTCCCAGCTCTCTCTACTTAGGTGTCTATAGCATTGTTTCAAGAAAAATTCTCAAGGAGGGTTTTCACTAGGATTTCCCTTGTTGTGTGCTCTTCCACCTGGATATTTTGCATGGGCTGAAACAAAAGGAATATCTCTGTTTATCCACCGTGGATATCCAGCATCCTGCCATCATGGCCCAAGCCCAGGCAGGTTATCTCTGTGTTCCCATTGCTCAGCTGCCCGGTGCTGAACTTCATCCTTTTGCTTATCGTTACCACCCATTGGAGTTCCACCAAGAGTCAGTCAGCCTCCCTGTGTCATTGAAACAAGATGTCTTCCCATGCTGGGGTGATCCCCAGGGTAGCAGCACCATTATGATCATGGGTTTTGTTGGGAGAGCCAGGTGAGGAATGATTTGATTTCTGTAATGGATGATGCTGCAGATTCATATACTTCTCCTGACTCTCAGAGAGCACTCAAGCCCCGCAAGGTCACCACATATGTGCTTATATTTTTTATGTTTTTAAATAGCCCTGTTCTACTTAAGAGCGATAATGGCACTGTAGGTTCTGGTGAAATATTTCTGTGTTCGTGGGCTTGGTCACAAAGCTTCATCATTTCGCCCTTCATTGGAGCTAGCAAGGTCACCAGGCAGCAGTAATAGAGATATGATAGACTTAATAAAACCTGAGATTAATAAGAACTAGGAAGAAGAAAGTGAAGAGTTTTGGTTGGGGGGTTGTTAACGCTTCACAGGCAGGTGTTAAACCCAAGAGTAAGTTATAATCCACTCCTACAAGTGAAGTTCAAACATGTGAAAGCTTCTGCCCCTGGTCAGCAGAGCATGTGTTTTCTGTGCTGCCATAGGAAGGACTGTGAGAGCGTTGATGCCAACCTGTCCCACAGCATTGCAGCTTTTCTTCCCCTGGATGGCTCTCCAGCATAACTGGTCTCTTGGTCAAATTATGTAGGGCTTCCAGGAGGTGGACAAAGCCCTTCGGAGAGCATGTCCAGGTAGGGGGCAATTTTCTTGCAGAGCAGTGTGTTCAGACCACTAATGAAGTGCTGCTGGTCTTGGGGAATAGGTGCACAGAGAGCTCACATTCCGCAGCTGGGCTTCAAATGACAGAAGGGATAAAAGTCTGTGGTCACAGAATCACAGAATGTTAGGGATTGGAAGGGACCTCGAAAGATCACCTAGTCCAATCCCCCCGCCGGAGCAGGATCACCTAAGGTTAGCTAAAAAAATCATGGGAAAGAAATTAAAAAAACCTGAAGTTGTGACCTTCTGAAGGTCAGTGGCTGTGATCTGCTGTGGGTGAGATCCAGCCCAGCAGCCTGGGGAAACCAGTGAGCACAGGCAGCTGTGTGCTCGGCACCTGCGACGCCATCTCCTTGCAGGAGCAGTTATTTAATTGCCTAAATGTGAAGTGACACGAAGGACCTTGGCTGCAGCCCCAGTTTTGGAGCCGGTGGCCTGTGGCTGCTCCGTGTGCGACAGGAGCAGCGTGTCAGGTGTGTGATCTGGAAATGGAAATGCCGAGGTGCTGATCAGATCAGATTGCTGGATAAGGAAGAGGACGCTTTGTCTTTCTCAAGCTTGGCCTTCGCCTGCTTTGTTTTTCTTCTTTTATTAACATCAGGAGGCTGCTGTGGCAAACACGTGTATTTATGGTGGGAGGCCAGGGTGCTTGGCTTCCCAAGGATGTGCCTGGTGGGTGCAGGGGAGGGAGGGCTGCCACAGTTTGGTTTCTGCACCAGATCATTACACCCACTTTCTTCTTAGCTGGATACGGTGCCAATCTTGCCCAGGAGACCCAGCACCACAGAGCCTGGACCAGCCAGTTTGATGACCAAGTGATGCTTGTCCAGACATCTTCTCCCATGCTTGGCTTATGCATCTCACAGGGGTTGTGCTGAAACAGCATCTGTTGCCTCCTTAGTAACCTGATCTAGTGGGAGGCATCCCTGCACATGGCAGGGGCATTGGAACTAGATGATCTTTAAGGTCCTTTCCAACCCTGACAATTCTATGATTCTATGACCATTTTCCTAACCCATGGGGAAGAAAGAGAGGCAGCTTCTGGGGACTGGTTAGCTGTTGGAGCTGCTATTGCACATGTTGGACTTCAGCCTCCTTGTTTAAAACTGATTATTTGCAGTGCAAAGTAGTGATAGCAGAAGACATCAGGGTGGTTTAGGAGTGCACAGGCCTTTGGAAGCTGCCCTTTGGGATCTGGCAGAGGGGTATTTGATACCATGGCCATCACTTGGGGCATTTGCTCACTGCCAGGTGTTCTCCAGCACCAGTGTGCGTGGCCATCCTGTCTCCAGCAGCACTGCCTGAGGAAGCACTGGTTCTGTGTGTGCTCCTCAGCCACTGCAGATGCAAAATGAACCGTATGAACCAAGAAGCTGAGACTAATAATGGACTGTGTCATCACCAGGTACCACCAGTTCTCTGGTGATCTGGAGCAGGCATGTGCAGGGCTCAGTTCCATGGATCGCTGGTGAGCAGCGGTTCTTCAAACCCTTAAAAGCATGAGCCTGCCAGGTCCTGAACCTTAGCACTTCTCTTCTAGCAAAGCAAAAGACTGAAAGGCTGCAGGTTTTAACCTCTCCATCCCTTCCCCCCAGCCTTCGTGACTGTGCCCTGTGTTTTGTCAGGCCCCCTCCCTTTCGGGCTGTGCATCGTTACTAGGTGCTGATTCTGAGACCGATCTCCTCTGCCCCAGGAGGTTGGTGGATGCTGGCAGCGTGTTAATAACATGGGGGCACTTGCTTTCATTTGTGGGGTAATGAGGAGGTTGCTTTGTTACAATGGGCTGGTACCCTGGTGGATAAATTACGAGGCCAAAGGCAGTGTTGTTATTCTACCGAGGGAATGAGATTATTACTGAGGAAATTGCAGGCCTGCTCCTGTCGTTGTTTCACTACTCGTGTAATAATAGACTTTGTTTTATTAGTATAAATGATTTCCCTCCCTTTCCTCCCAGATGAGTACCCTCTGCTCCTTCTTACATCCCCAGTGACTCCACATAGTCAATGCCAGTCATGTGGTGCTGAGTTCTTAGTATTATCTGTGTTTCCACAGCAGTTTGGAAAATAGTGACTATCTGGGCAGTTCTTTTGGTGCTGACCAATGTGCCTGTGCAGTAACAGCTCTTGAGAGCCTTTTGCCACTGTGGACAAGTAGGGAAAGCCCATCTGCATGTTGCAGCCCCAATGATGGGGGCACTGGTGGTCCCAAAGGTGCCAGCAGGGGGTCCATGCAGGGGACTGTTCTAAAGTGTTGCTATTTTATCATCTGCATGGCCATCAAATGGTCTTACCAGCAGACGTATGACGTTTGCAATGGCTCTGTGCCACTGTACACTGTCAGAAGGTCAATCTTGTGAAACCTGGAAAAAACCCACGTTGCATGGAGGCCTCTGGGTTATGGGCTCATTCTTTCAGGGTCTCAGCTCTTAGCTGCTTCACTGAGAGCCCCCCGCCGAAATATTCTGGCAGAAGTTCTGTCCAATCTGGGTTCCACCAAAAAGAGAGAAAACTGTTTCTGTTAGTATTAGATTGTTAAAAAAAAATGACAAACCAAACTTTACAAATAAGGGATATATATTGTCAGAAGTATGGGAGAGAAAAACATTTTAGTCCTTGTTAAAAATACATTGATGCTTTGCACCAACAGTGGAAGTTTTTCAGCTCATAAACAATTCATAAGGCTCGTTGAGGAAAACAGGACAGCAATTCAGGTGTCTCTTTTTTGAGCACTGTCGTACTTGCAAGAGTTTAAGCCAGTCTGGATTGATATTTCTTGTTAAATGCCATCTCTGCCTTATGATCCTCTCTGGATCATAGTTCAGCATCTCAGAAGGAATAAATGACAAGATGGCCTGGCTTTGTGGAGGCAAAGAGAGGAGAGTCCAGGGTATTTTGCATTTTCTGTACAGTTTTACAATCTTCTCTTCAGGGTCCTTTTCACTTCTGCAAACACAAAACTCAAGGTGAAAAGTAATTGGACAAGCTAACAAATGAGTTAGGGCTTGCTGCATTTCCCACCGGCGAGCTGCTCTTTCGCTTGCCACCAAAGATCAGCTTCTTTGACATGGCCTTTCATGTACCAGCTAACAACGAATGGAAATCTGCCACAGGTATGAGAAAAGAGAGGCTTTGCACAGGACAGGCACTAAACCAGCGTGATTTATATGGGCTGAGGATAGTGCTTTTCATTACATCAGTCTTCCAGGGGTGCCATGATCCCAGCTGCATCTTCTGGGGATGTTTGGTGCAAACTTGCTCTCCAGGCCGCAGAGTTTTACCGCAGGCAGAACCCTCTTTGTGTGCACTCTGCTCTGCAAGAGCTTGGGGTGTAAAGTGAGACATTTCTGAGCAGGCTGTCCCAGGGGATGATGGCATGTCCCCCAGCAGTGCCCTGCCAGCCCAGGGAGGTGCAGAGCCACAGTCATGGCTCTGAGCAAAGCCAGCAGTGGGATGAGGCTCAGCATCCCCATGTCCTCCACCATCTTGTGTCATCCCTTTGTGATGGATGATAAATGATGGCCAAGGCTGGAAGTTCATCGGGAAGGAGGAAGCCACTGGGTTGTGGAAGGGGCTGTCTTGTTTGCTAAGGCTGGGTAGGTGGAAATGCCATCCCTTCCCCAAGTGAAGCACCAGCTGCCTCTGCCCCATGTCAGCAGCTTGTCCTTCTAATATATTAGGGTGCAAGGGGGTGATTAACTTCTGATTTCCTCATTAGAAGCTGCGATGGTGGTGGGGTTGTGGGGACAGGGCTGGTCGGGTGTCAGTAGCCCTGGCTGCTCTGGTCCCCAAGAAGCTGTGCACTGGGGACACCCTCAGCAGCTGAGATGGCTTTTGCTCCTTGCCATGACTTCTCAGGGACTTCGACAGCATTTGCATGGCTGCTTCTGCAAAGTCAAGCCAGGCAAATGGCAGCTTTCTGAGGGCTTTGCCAGCTGTTTATCTTGCTCTGTCCTCACCTGGATCTTTAAATTAAGAGGCAAAAATCAGCCCAACTCCTGTTAGCTGTTGGCCCACAGGAAGGAAGAACAATGTAGTTTGAATGCCAGGACAGGGAGCCCATGGTTCCTGTACGTTTGACCAGGCAGGTATTAGCAAGTGAAGGATCTGAGCTGCACACGTTGTTACCATAAATGGTTTCTGTGTGGTAATATGTAGCATCTTTATTCTTTTCATGCTGGCTGAATAACTGGTAAACGACAGGTCCCGCTTTTCAATTCCACTGTGTTTCCAGGGGCTGTCACACTTTTAATTTTTGCAATAGCTGCAAGCAAAGCAGTAATTGTGTTTCCTATTTCCCACAACTGCAGCACTGGCTTTGTTGTTCCCTCTCCTTAATTCCTCTGCTCTGACTTGAGCTATTTGATGTTTTCCGAAGCTCCCCACAACACTGCTATTAAAGTTACCTAATGTTTTGATGGCTCATCAGCCCCCTGTGACAAATACACTATGGGTGGCATGTGGCAAAGCAGGATGGGAGAGGTGCATTTGGATCTGTTGGGGGTGATGCTGATCACTGAAGACGTTTGGGCAGGGTGAAGGTGGAGGTGTCCATGCTCCGTGTGCCTGCCCACTCTGGCAGGGTCTGTGTGCTGAAGTGTGCACAGCTATGTGACATGTTGCGTGCGCTGGTTTCTGCTGGGAGACGGGACAGCTTTTGAAAGGCTGCTCCATTAAAGCCTATGGATGTTTCTCTAGGTCCAAATGACTTAAGTGGAAGTAATTTTAGGGATGCCATTTTGCATTTGCTTCAGTGCGTTTGAAAGGGCTGCTCAGGACTATTTAAAAAACTTCCACCTAGGAGCAGCAGCTCAGGGAGGTTTGGTTTTCCAACCGTTTGGGGCCTTGGGTTGGATTTTCTGGTGTCTTGTAAAGTGTAGCTCTAGCTGATGCTTTCCCCGCAGCTTGAGTGCTCACCGTGGCCTTTGCTGCAGATTCTTCAGTGGCTGGAAAGGTTTAGTCCAGATGCTGTGCTCCTGTTTTCTCCTCTAACTGGCTGCACTTAGTACCTTTGTGGTCTTTGACCCTTGGTCCTGTGTGGATGTGTGTGGTCAGGGAGATCAAATGCTGTCACTCACAAGTGTGTGCTGTGATCCTGTACACTGTGCTCCTTTAGCAAAGGAGGCTCACAGGACCTGGACTTAAGATTCCAGGCTGCAAAGGAGACAGGCTTGTGCTGCTTCTGAAGTTGGTCACCATTCCCTCTGAGCTCAGCCCAGGCAGATAATGCCTTTGAGACCACAGCTCTCCCACCCGACCTGGCAAACACGTGGGACTGATTATTCCCCCCATAAAACTGGTAACGCTGGTTACAGCAGATGAAGGCTCTTTGCTGAAGGTCACACAGACATGCTGTAAAGCACTGCTGAGACATGACACAAGGCAAGAACAGGGAGAAATTGTGGTCTCCTGGCTTCATATGTGATCACTTGGAAGTTGGGATGCGGTTGAAGATACTGCCCATTCATGGAGGGTGCCCCAGGGGCACAGGAAGGGTGCTCTCATTTGTAAAGCCAGTGGTTGGGATATGAACTTTTGCTTTTATCTACTCCAGCCTCTACCTCAGGTTGTCCCCATAGCTGGGAAGCAGAGCAGAATGTGTCCCACCCTCAGCCTCTTCCAGTTCATCATCTCCTATCATGGTCCTTACTGATGGGTGAAGATAATATCACAGCTTATGGGCAGGAGTGAGAGGGATGTGGATTTCCCTTCTCCCAAGGTGGATGCTGCAGTAGTGGGACATATGTGAACGTTTTGTTTTACTTATAGCAGGAGCTTCTCTCCCCAGGAGCTGTCCCAAGTCAGAGCAGGAGAGAGCCTTAGCAGGAATCTTGTGGGCTTTAATGCTCTGCTCCATAGTACAGCATCCCGTAGTTTTAGGGCCAATGTGAAAGCCCTCTTCCAGTGGGAGAAGGTAATTGAAACCACATTTTCTTAGCTGAGTAATTAGATTGATTCTGGTGAAACGCGGACATGTGGAAAATTGAAAAATGGAAGAGTTGCCTGCCCTTAGGCTGCAGATAAATATGTTGGTGCCTTTCTGAGGAACACTGGCTCGATCTATTGAATGACATGACACGCTGAGACCAGCTCAAGCATGATGCAAGTCCAAGCCCTGGCCAGGGGAAACTCAGTGAGGAGGGGGTCCCATTCCTGTTGTGCTGATCTGACATATGTGTCTCTTTCCCCAGAACTTCTCATTGAATTCTGTAGCACTTTGTGCAGCAAAAGGATGCATGCGTGTGAATCCAGTTACAGGATTAGGAGAAAAAACTCTCCACATAATTATACACTCACAGAAATTTTAATTGAATGATGCACTCAGTGGGACCAACTCACAGATCATGCAGTTTCAGGGAGGCTGTTAAGACTGTGCTTGTCTGTATTTAATTTATGAGTGTTTTGACCTCAGACATCTCGTGGAAAGTATTTTACATCAGTAGGCTTCATTCCCTGGATTAAACCAGTCATACCTACTGTTTTTAATTCTTGCACACTATAACAGCTGAGAACTTGTTGGGGTGCTGCCAGTCTTGCTGAGGGGATATTGGGGTTTTTGGGTGCTCAAGGGTGTCATGGTTTGTAGGGTCTTGAAAGAGCTCTGCTACTATTTCTGTCTGAGACTATTTAAGCAAAGGTAAATATACTACCAAATGGCTCGGTGGTGAAGTAGGTCCCACAGCTGAACTCTTCAGAGATGCCTGTAAGCTTAAAATACCCATTTCCAGTAATCTGTGTGTGGATGGTGTGGGCTGTTTGTAACAGCAGGAATGAAGGCAGGCAGGCACCCTGGGCTCTGAAACACCATTGCTTTGTGAGTAGCACCAGAAATAAGTAAGATAAGATACTAAATGCTGCTTGTATCCCCCTGCCTTGCTTCCAGCATCATTTTCGCAGTGTTTTGTTTTAGAGTTTTTGAGTAAAACAGAATCTTTTTCTTACATCCCATAGCTTGACCTCTGGACCACTCTTTCCTGCTCAGTTTGCTTCCTCACATTCTGATGTCTCAGCCTGATCTAATTTCAGAGTTGGCTCTGCTTTGAACAGGAGGTTGGTCCTGAGACCTCCGAAGTCCCTCTGACATGTATTATTCTGTGATTCTGATTTTCACTAGTCCTCCAGCTGGTTGAGACTTCTATACACAAGACCTCCCTTCTTTTCTCCTCTGCCCAAAGCTGCTGACACGTTTCACTTCCTCAGGTTCCAATGTCTCCTGTCAGTGTGCACAGTCTTTGTTAGGCCATTTCCCTCTTTCATAATTTCATAGAGTCATTTAGGTTGGAAAAGACCTCTATCATCATCAAGTCCAACCTTCCTCTCAACATCTCCCTGATCCCTAGACCATGTCTCAAAGTGCCACATCTACTCATTTTTTGAACACCTCTAGAGATGGTGACTCCATGATTTCCCTGGGCAGCCTGTTCCAGTGCCTGACCACTCTTCTTCCTAATATCCAATCCAAACCTCCCCTGGTGCAACTTGAGGCCATTACCTCTTTTGCACTTTACTGAATCACCTCTTTACATAAATGCAAGACCAAACTGGTGCTTTTGAGCTCCGGCTAATCCATCATCCCAAACTGTTTCTACCTACACAGACTGCTATTAAGATTTAATTAACAACACTACTGCTGAAACTTCAGTCCTGGTCAGCAGTATCGGAATTGCATTAAATAGAGGCATTAAAAATGCAGCAGTATTCATGATATCAGCCTCGTAATATGAACCGCTGCTTTGTGTGTATGGTTTAGCATCATAATAAATCAAGAAGCTCCTACATTGGGATCATGTGTTCACCTGATTTGTTGCCTTCTCTGGTGACACTTTGAGGTCCTGGGGGCAGGAGCTGTCACCGATGACACATCTGCTGGGTGGCATGGGACATGCTGCCATCTCCACGGTGCAGATCATCTTTCTCTCTTCTGTTTTCTTCTTGAAGTCACCCTAGAACCTGTCAGCAGCACCTCAGAGGCACTGATGTTGCAGAGATTTACCTTGCTTTGTGTCAAACATGCCCTTCTGTCAGAAGATACCTACCTCAAGGACCATTTTGCTCTCTTTCCTCAGGTCCCATTAGCAGTATCCTAGTGAACCGCTATGGCAGCCGGCCCGTGGTTATGTTTGGAGGCCTGCTCTGTGGTGTTGGGATGGTCTCAGCCTCCTTCTGCACCAGCATCCTGCAGCTCTACATCTGCGTGGGCTTCATTACAGGTAAGAAGAAAGCATCTCCTTTCCACCTGCACTTAAGGTTCACTTCTGGTGGCTTGTGGCATCGACAAACAATGGAAAGCTGGTGGGACAAGGGCCCTCACTTATTAACTGCTCCAGATGAACTTTAGCAAAGAGGGAACCTTATTGTGGCCTTCCAGTATCTTAAGGGGCCTACAAGAAAGCTGGTGAGGGACTTTTTAGAATGTTGGGTAGTGGTAGGACTAGGGGGAATGGGGCAAAACTAGAGGTGGGTAGATTCAGATTAGATGTTAGGAAGAAGTTCTTCCCCATGAGGGGGGGGAGACACTGGCACAGGTTGCCCAGAAAGGTGGTAGAAGCCCCATCCCCGGAAATTTTGAAGGCCAGGCTGGATGGGGCTGTGAGCAACTGATGTAGTGCGAGGTGTCCCTGCCCATGACAGAGGGGTTGGACCTAGATGATCTTTAAGGTCCCTTCCAACCCTGACAATTCTATGATTTCCCCTGCTAAGAGCTGTGTTCCTGGCTGAACATCGTGTGCAGGATCTTAGCAGGGATGTGCTCTTTGCAGATGAATGCTCTTGGCCAGGGGCAATGGTGAGGGTGGCCATCAGTGCCCTCAGCTCCTACTGAAGTCAACAGAGGTTGACAGCGCTCTGCCCTGGGCAAGGCAAGCCCATCAAGATACAAGTGAGACTATGAAGAAAGCACCTGTGTTCCTATATTACTGTGTGTTACCTTCTCTCTATGAGATATATGAAATGAGATTTCAGGGGTTTGCTTTATTTTACTTGCCCTTTGCCTGCTTGTGGGGTTAGGAGGTCCTTTATCTGAAAATAGTAACTACTGGAGTTGATTGAAAATATGCAATATTCTCCCTATTGAGAAAAAAAAAAATAATTGTATTTCCTTATTGAAGTTACAATTCGAATTGTCTGTATTGAAATATGAATTTTCATATTGGAAACTCAAACAGGAGAAGGCACTGGCTCAGTCCAGCATCTTTAAAGCCTGCAGTTGCTGGGTAATTGCTTTTAAAGGTAGATGGATTGGAGTTCTCCACCTGTGTGAGTATAGATGCTTAATTGTAAGCATTTCTGTTTGATTACTTTGGCTAAGGCACGGCCAATGTTTCTTCCAGTGCAGCCAGAACATCTGCTGAAAACATGACACAATGAGTTCAAAATTGGCTTTTGAGGTTGCAAGGTGTATGTTTTAATGAATGTTCCCTATCTCTCTGCGGCCACATTAAGTGTTGCTGCTTTCTGAACATGAAAAGTGTGAGCTCAACATTTAAAATCAATAAAACCAGCCACTAGCAAAGTAAATTGGGACAGAAAGTTTGTCACCCTGTTCTCCTACACCAGTATTGCCTTATTAAATCTGTACATTAGTGAATAAATCCCCATGTAGTATTTCCTCACTTAAACCTTAGTCTTTCTGAGGAGAGTCACTGTAGTTAGATGAAACCATGATATTACTGAATGAATAACTCTTGCAGATTCCTTGAGAGAAACAAAGCAAAGAGAAATAAAAGTAATCAATGTCTCCCATAGATAAATTCAATATTTATTGATGCATGAGCTTGCATCATTCCCTGCTAAACAAATGCCTTCTAGCAAGTTGACTTAATGCTGGATTAGCACATGGAAACCATAAATCCTTTGCTAAAACTAGATGTGTTTTTGTGGGCAGAAGTGCTCAGGCAAGGAACGGTGCTGTAGGGAGGCACCAACTCCTATTTGCAGAGGTACTTTCTAAAAGGGAATTTTGTGCCTAATCCCAGTGGGCCTAGGATTTATGAGGTCTCTGCTCTTTTTTGGTCCTTAAATATCTTTGTAAATCTGGTCCATTTCCCACCCTAGAGAGCTGATAGTACGAGCTGTGCTCAATGCACTCGTGTAACCCTCGTGCCAGCAACAAGGTACAGGAAGAAACTGCCCCTGTATCTCCTTGTCTTAAATGCATTTTTTGTTGTGTACATCTTTTCCTTCTGCTTGCTGAATGAGGGCAGCTGTATGGCTGGGATCTTAGCTAATAACCCATCATTTCCAGGCACAGTGTGTGTGCTGGGGAAGGAATATTAATTTGACAGAGAAGGGAAGATGCTTGTAATCCTGCTAACGTGTGTGATGCCTCTAATTACGCGTGGAGTCACTGGTCAGGCCTAACATGGAAGCATTCAAGGGCAATTATGGAGCTGCCTGCTCACCCCACAGCTGAGACAGCATTACTGCAGGAGGAGGGAGACTTCTGTGAAGGTGATTTGCAGTGACTGTGAAGCAACCTGTAGACATCACACTCTTTTTAGCCTCCTGAAAAGGAAACAGACTGAAGTGAAAGTCCGTGTTCATGTAGGTCGCAGGGATGGAGATAAAAACAGGATAGTTGGTACTAGGAGGTCTCTGCTACAGTCCTGTGTCTTTGACATATAGAAATCTCTTCAGAGGAGCAGAGGAAGAAGTATCTGTTCACAATGGAGGGATTAGACACAGCAATCTCAGCTGCTTTCCTGATTATGTCTTTTGCCATTAGCATGCAGAGCAGGGACCTGACTCCTCTGTCAGAGGCAGCTCTGAAGCAGCTCTGTCCTTGATGGCACCGAGCTGTGGGCTGCATGAGGCACTCTGCACACACTGTAAAACCCATGTTCTCTTCCTCACTTGTTTCCCTATAGCCCTTAGAAAAAAGAAATGGGGTTTGCAAGCTGTCCACCTGGATAGATGCCAGCCTGGATGCATTGAGTAGGTGTTTAGGTGCACAACCTCTTCTGAGGTGGAAGCAGCAGGTTTCAAAGCTAAATACAGGGCAATAATGACTGGTCAGAGTTTAGTTCAATCTGTACCAATTAGACCACCATTAAATAAAATGGGACCTGGGGTGAATCATGTTTACTAATGAGACTGGAGTCTTTGCCTCAGCTGTTAGTGTTGAGCATTGGAATACCTGGTAGGATCTTCCTGGGCTTATAAGGTAAGAACAAGATCAATACCTACACAGCTTGCTCCTGTAGTACCACTTATTTCCTTCTATTCTGAGGGAGATATATTTATTTTAGGGAAAGATGTTTCTTCTGGCGTGACCTTGCTTCTGTTCGTGCAACATAGACCTTTCTGTCATGTTCCCTGGGGAGAAAATGGGGCTATTTGAGTAACAATTTCAGCCATGGAAAAGCTGCTGTGACTTCTGAAAACTGGAACAAAATGGATTTAAATATTTCCAGCTAAAGTCAGCCAAAAGCTTAAAGTAAATTGAAATTCCAGTCAGCCAATTTGAAACTCTCCAAATTTAATTAATGGGAAGAGCATGAGGTAATATTAAATTAGATTTGTCCGACTGGCAAATTAATGTTCACATAATAAAAAATTTGAGTTGATTATTGTTTAAGTGGGTAACTGGCATCCAGTCTGATTTTCCTTCTCTGCACGACATACATGTTCCCTACCAAAAATGATTATGTGGAAATGATGGTTCAATTTCTGCCCTTACCTACCAGCCTGGGAAATAGGGAGTTAAAGCAAACTCTGTGTTGTATCTTCTTGGGTGAAAGAAGATGCATTCCTGTATCTGAGCACCATCAAGGGTGTTCTCTAACCAAGGCTGTGTTTTGCCTCCATGGGTCTCAGGTCATCCCTTTCCTGGGGATGAATTTGGCCCCTTATGAATGATGAGCAGGCTCTACTTCCCAAAGATAGTTCCCTACCAAATATAGGGACTATCTGGAAAAGTCCATGCTGACAATGTATTTCATGTCAAGATCAATTTTAATATGTTGACAGTTCAATTTATTTTTAATGTTGTAAACTTCCAAGTAGCTTAAAAAAAGAGAAAAGAATCTTAGACTTGGCAAAAATCATAATTTTCTAACCCCATTCAGACTGAAGCTATCCAACATCAGTTGAGTTCTGCTGCATCAGTCGAATTCTACTCTATCAGCAACTAATGACAGTGTTCCTTAATTAATTTTGAGGACCTTGACCTTCTAAATTCTCTTCTGTAAAGCAATATGCCTAATTATGTACTGCACAGTTAAACAAACTAATTATATAGACTAATGAACAAGAAAAAATCTGCATGACCCTATTTTCAGGATTCATGTTCTCTGATATAATCACTTCAAGGATTACATTTCTGCTTTGTTCTGATGTGACTCATTCTTTCCTGGATGTTAGGGTGGAAAATATGTGGTAGGATTTTTAAATGTCATTTTGATGGAGCTGTGAAAATTTAACTTTTAAAGGAAATACTGCACATCATAGAAACATTTGAAAGGAAGAGATTATTGGATGCTCTCAAACAGAACCACAAAGTTGAGACCATCACAGGGTTTGGTGTCTCTGCCTTCAGATTCCCTCTGTGCCAGAGAAGCTGGCTAACTGAATTAGCAGTGCGGATTTATAATACCATTTATATATCTAAATGCAATAAAAATAAATTTTAATTAAAAGAAACACTCTAGGGCCCTGCTTAATTAGCATCCTCAGTAGCTGTTTTGCTGTGTACTTGCAGACCTCTTAAATCTTTTGCATCAGATCCAAATTGCTCACACCACCAAATTAGCAGTGGCAGAGAAGGGTGATGTTATTTTCTGTGCAGGTCTGCCTGCCCAGCAGCAGTGTTGGGTGCCCAGCACCCATGGAAGGGGATGCCAGCCCCAGCAGTGTTGGGTGCCCAGCACCCGTGGAAGGGGATGCCAGCCCCAGCAGTGTTGGGTGCCCAGCACCCGTGGAAGGGGATGCCAGCCCTAGATGCACATGAGAAGGATGCACTTTGGTTGTTAGAACTGTCCAAGGCAGAACAACCTTCCTAAGACTTTAGGAGTTGTCTTTTTTTTAATAGTTCCATCCTCTCCTCCAACAAGGCTGCTGTGTCTGGACAAAACCAGCCAGCATTCACTGAGGGTGTAGTCTCAGTTTGTTCTGAAGCAAACTCTTTGGGCTAGGTTTGTCACTCCAGAGGTTTGCAGGTTTGCAGTGCAAGAGGAAGGGGTGTTGTCTGATTGAGTGTGTCTTTCTGAGGTCTGGTTACCCAAATGTGGCAGCCAGAAGCTTAAGCATATCTTGAGTAAAGTTTTCATCCAGACTGTCCCGTTGAAGGACCACCAGTGGGCCAATTGTCCATGAATTTGTCTTAAACAATGATAAATGGGTCTCAAATCTTCTTTTGTGTAACTCAGCTATGTTTCTCTGTTCCAGGATTCGGCCTTGCTCTCAACCTCCAGCCATCAGTGATAATCATAGGGAAATACTTTTTGAAGAGAAGACCCATCGCCAATGGCCTTGCTATGGCAGGGAGCCCCGTGATGCTTTGCACGCTGGCTCCTCTCAACCAGTTCCTTTTTGACAATTTTGGCTGGAGGGGCAGCTTCTTAATTCTCGGGGCAATTTTATTAAACTGCTGTGTGGCAGGAGCTCTCTTCAGACCCATCGGGGCAGACGCAGCACCAGTCAAAACCCAAGCGACTCAGAAAGGGAAGGATGTTCAGAAAGAAGGGGTCGCTGACGACGCCATGGAAATGAGTGGTCCCACAACTGTCCCCACAGAGAACAAAACCGAAGAGGAAGGAGGAAATGACTGTTGTGCAAAAGTCAATCAGTACCTCGATTTTTCCCTCTTTAAGCACAGAGGGTTCTTAATTTACCTGATTGGAAACGTGCTCATGTTCCTGGGGTTTTTTGCCCCCATTGTTTTTCTGGCGCCCTACGCAAAGCACATTGGCATTGATGAATATTCAGCTGCCTTCCTCCTGTCCATCCTTGCCATCGTGGATATGATTGCCCGACCCACCACCGGCATCGTTGCAAACAGCAAGTGGGTGAGGCCACGGATTCAATACTTCTTCAGCTTCGCCATCACTTTCAATGGTGCCTGTCACCTCCTGTGCCCACTGGCTTCTGGCTACATTGGGCTTGCTGTCTACTCTGCCTTTTTTGGCTTGGCCTTTGGCATGGTTTGTGCCATGCTCTTCGAAACCCTCATGGACCTGGTGGGAGCTGCCCGCTTCACCAGCGCTGTCGGGCTGGTCACCATTGCCGAGTGCTGCACCATATTGCTGGGACCACCTATTGGAGGTGAGTGTTTTCTTCCTCTGCTTCTACTGGGTTGCCACTCATATTTAGACTCTTGGAAGCACAGTTTGTTAGAAGTGATTCTCAGTGTGTTTTCTCTGCTCCCCACCCACTGTTTTTGCACTAATAGTTGGTCAGGGAAGACAGGTTCTAGGTATCTCCTCCAGCATTTCCTCTATACCCTTTTCTTTGTAGTCCTCCAGTTGTAGTCAACAGTGTTGAGGAGAGTGATCTTTTAGTCCCTGATCCCTTCAAACACTTGAACCAAACTTGCAGAGTGGGATTTTATGCAACATCAGGAACATTGCACTTCAGACAACTCCTTCTGGAGACTCCTCCTGATGCAAAAGGCCAGAGTCCACCACAATTTAGGCAGAGTAAAACACAACAGTTCTATGAAAAGCTCTTGTTGACTCAAGCCTAAGTCTTGCTATTTTTCTCTGAGTACTTCCTAGGGATTTCAGTCGTCTTAGTGCATCTGATAGATTTAAGGCTGTTCCAAAAATTAAAAAAAAAGGGTTTATTTTGGATGGCATGGTTTGAAATATCAAAAGGCAGAGACCCTCAAAGGTCCATGCTGACAATATTGAACCTCCAGCAGGGCTTACAGTCACCTGAAGGTAGGTGGAGCAGTGTTCTTCTGTGATTTTAACAGCCTCCACTTCTTTCCCTCTATAGCATGTGCTCACTTCTTTTCCTATAGGGAACACACCATGTGGGGAAGACCCCATATTATAATTTGGCATTTGGCTCAAGTACAGTCCTTATCAAAACTGAGTTGGTTATGAATTAAATGACTTCATAGGTGACATCCTCTCAGTGTATAGATACCATCCTATCTACATGCCCTGTCCTGCAATTAGCATTTCATCTGTACCAAGCTTGAATAACTGGTTTGGAAACTGGTCACCTTGAAGTATGCTAAAATGTTTAATTAGGTTGTGTGCACTGTCTGTATTTGGATGGACAAAAGCTAAACTCTGCTAATGCTTTTGATATGATGCTATCATAATAAATTTAAAGAATGCACAGAAAGAAGGGAGTTTAAATCTATTTCCTGGGTTCAAAATGGAGATCTGGCTAATACTTTATATTGCAGAGCCATTTAATTCTTCATATTACCATGTAGCTCATACAGTGGGACAGAAGCAGCTGTATCCTCTCACTAAGAGATTCATTATTTAATTAATGACAAACAAAAGAAAATACAATTTTAAAATGACCGTTTTCTGAATTATATAATTTTATGTGTGGAAGATTAAGTTAATGACCAGAGACTGCTAATGAGGCTAAAATGGTTCTATGTAATAATCAGTAATATTAGTTTTGTAGGGTTTTCCCCACCATTTTAATAAGCAGCAAATTTATTGGTTCTTCGGCATTTTAATAACCTACTGCAGGGTTCTGCTTTAATGAACTAAGTAAATTGTTCCCAGTGTGTTTTATGACTTTATCTTATTCTCAAAGGAAAAGAGGCAAGACTATCCTACTGTTGAATTTTCCAATACTCTGCTCATTAAAACTCTCATTGAAACCTATTTAGGAGACCTCTAGGTCATCCTGATTAGCAGAAAAGGAAAAATTGTTGCAATTAGCATTTGGTTGATGTTTCATCAGCAACATGAAAAATACAATACATTGAAAATGGTGCACCAAGACATCTAGGAGTGGTTCAGGAAGAACTGTTAACCAAAACCAGATAAACTTTATTATTTTCGTAATCGAGAAATCTGGTGATCATAAAATCCCTTGTTAGTGTAATGCAGTGGGATAATTAATCATCAGCTTTTCAACATTAGGAGTCAGTCAGGAAGTAATTAAAGGTCCCTCTTTTTAAGGAGGAGAACATCTTCCAAAAAGTCAGAGAGCTAATGGATGACAGGCCAGTTTCAAGGGGGGCTATCCATACTGTGAAGGCCAGGTTAGGAGTGGGTCTTACTTTAATTAGGATTTGGGATGTTAAGAATGGTGGGTGTTGCACCAGTAAATGGGAATTAATGCTCAGGAGCATAATCCCAGTAAGATTTGCATTACATTTTGACATAATGGAGAACACTGACATTTCAATTAAGCCGTCTCCCTTCAGCTACTCTGTAACTCCGTAGCAGAGGCATTAACCTTTGAGAGGAACCTGTCACATTTGTCTGGGCATTGAAATTACCTGACGTTGACAGCATCATCTTTGCTTTCCCTGGAACTAATGCTTTTGAGTTCCACACAGTGCCCTTTCATCTTTAGATCACAAGTATAAATGCAGAAGGGGCAGCTGTGACCAAAAGCTGAGTCCCCTCTAGTGCTGGTGAATGACCCGTGGTGGAATAAATTGGTGGGTCTTTGTCAAGAGTCTGAGAGAAAACCCAGTGGCCAGGTGCCATCTCACGAAGGTCTCCCCAAAAGCTGCCACTTTTGTTGGCAGCCTGAGGACTACCAAGTCAAGTGGACATCCTTGTAGGTGATCATTGGAGTCAATGGAAAGACTGTCTGCAGGCTCTGTGATCAGAAGACTTAGTTTCTGCATGGACAAAGTAGGTGTGCCTGAAAAGTCTGGACTTTGTAATGCAGGTTCTCTGTTCCCTTCTGCTTAACTGTACAAATTATTGGTAATATTACCTATATCAACGTTAATTACTCACAGCTATGTAGTGGAATATGTGTGAAGTGTTTGCAGAATCAGAGTATTTCTGGAAGTGATCAAAAGCCCAGAGAATGTTTATTTTATCCTAAAGCCACAAGGGTGTCCCTTTATATTTAGGGATTTTAAAACACAATACTCTTGCCTTCCTCTCTAAATGTCTTCTTTTTTTTTATAATGTGTTTTACAGGAACTCTTATTGATACCTTTGGGGACTACAAATATATGTTCCTTAAATGTGGAGCTGTGATGTCCCTGGCAGGAATCTTCCTATTCATCATGAATTATTATAATTACCGTAAGCTTGCCAAGAAGGAGAAGGAAAGAAAAGCAAAAGAAGAGGATCCTGAATCTGTAAGGACAGAAAATGAAGGCAGAAATAACTGGAACAAAGAAACCACACAAGATGGGCCTGAGCTGGAACCTTTGAGAGAGGAACAAGAAGAACTAAAGAAGGAAATCAACGGCACAAATGAAGTTTAAACCTGTTCTTAGGGGCTGAACGGGAAATTACTTCTGGGTTGCTTAAATGGACATCAGCTGTGAAATCACACTAGGTTTTTAAATTTTGCTCTGTGTTCTGCCACGTGCATCCTCTTTGTTGCAGAAGACTAGACCAGAAGCAAGTCTAGTTTTTTATAAAGTGCTGGGACAAGGTGTGGTATCTATTTGCATACCAAAGGTTCTGCAATGGGGTTTTTTTTGGTATTTCCCATTTCCCAGAGGGGCTGAGTAAGCCTGTAACTGACACCCCACTTTTATTCCCTGCATGACAGTTCTACTCAGTGATAAGGCCCATGGCCATCAGAGTCAATGCAGAGTCCTTCCAGTAGCCTGAACAGGCTTTGCATTGAGTGCTGCAGTGGCTGGATCTTCTCACCATGCAGCCAAAACTCTTTGGCTGTCTTTGACTGCAGTGTCAGAATTATCCCAGGGTTTTGGTGCTGCCTCCCACTGGCAGCTGCACTGTGACTTGTACCTCTGTCTTGTGGAAGTGTAAAATAGACCTTACACTCATCTAGAATACACCATGAGAGAGCTGCTTCGACAGAACAAGGACAGCACCTTCTTGTGTGTGAAGCAGCAGCAAGGAAGCCTGTCCTTATGACTGGAGCATGCTTGGAAGGAACCAACGTGGAGTGGCTCATCATGGCTTGACCAGGGACTTTCTCAGGGACCTCTGCATTTATCAAAATGCCTTGAGAAAGGTGATGTTATGCAAGGGGCCAGCAAAAGGCCAATGTGCTACAGGAGTCCTTCTTCCAGGTCCTTTGTGTGGGGCAGAAATTCTGTCTTAAAGAGCTTAAACTTTTGATCTACATTCAAACAGTGCAAATTCTTTCCAGTCTTCCCTAGGAGTTTACAAAGTCCTTATTATCCAATATCTGAGTGCCTTGCCACTTTAGCATGCTTTTTCTTTACAACACCCTGATGAGGCAGCGAGTGTTGTTTCTATTAATTAATTCTCCAAATGAAGAACTGAAGCACAGAGGAGCTACGGGCATCGCTGCAGCAACAAATAAAGCTTAGGCATGCAGAAATGGGATCCACTGCCCCGAGTTAGGTGCCTGAAAGCCCTGCTGAGGTGTCCTCCTGCTAGACAATAGGAAATACCATGGATAGTCGTGCATTAAACCACAGCCCTCTCTGCAGTGCAGCCTTTGTGCTTCATACTACTCAGGATTAACAATTTAAAATACTGTCTTAGAGCTGCACCCTTGTGCCATATTTTTTCAGCCTGTTTTAGTTGCATCCATCCTGGAGGGAATCTAAACACAACTGCCTGCCCCTTGTTTGGGCTGGGTTAGGCACTTCCCTGTTGCTGACACTGAATCATAGAATCATAGGATGCCATGTTGGAAGGGACCTCAAGGATCATCTAGTCCAACTTTCACTGCAATACCTGATGGTATTGCATGAAATAAAGCTTCCCCAGGTGAGTGCAGAGCTGGAGCTGAGGCCATGTAGGAGGCTCTCATTCAGTAGTGATAATTTTGAGCTGGAAAGGTCTGGACTCTGACAGCAAGTGCTGAGGTCTTTTATAATAAGCAGCTGTTGCCCAGGAGCCATGAATGCTGAGCATGGCATCGTGTAGCTGAATCATTGGCCTTGTGTGGATTTAGCTCCAAGTGACTAGATAAAAAACAAGGACTTTGCACACAGGTCACCCACATCTGAAGCTAACCCCAATCCACAGGCTGGGCCTCCTTTTTCTTTGCTTCGTGGTACGCTGGTGTGATCAGACAGTACTTCATCATGACCTGATGAACTGTATTTAATTATCACTTGTGTACACACTATGAAGAATGGATTGTAAAAATACTTTCATAAGTATGCTATACTCTTAAATTTAGATCACTCATATCTTCTTGTACAAAACCTCTTCTGTGAAATCTTTTGTTCCACTACAGACTAATGGTCTCTGGCCATTGACTTCAGTAAGACTTACATTTTATCCTTGTATTTTCTCTGAAAAACACTATACTTAGGCTTTTGTTGCTTTTGGTTTTAGTACTCTTTATTTCTGTCAAATATATCTATGGTATTCCAGTAAAAAAGGTATTGATAGAAGGCCCTGAACATTTTCTAATATGCCTTCTGGAAGCTTTCATATACTTAATAAAACTCTTTTTAAAAAATGAAATGAGTTTACACTTGGCCATTGTGATCTGTAGGGTAATGCTGCCTTTCTATTCAGGAAGGAGTTTATCCTCATAGGGTTTCTTGTCCTGGCTCCATGTGTATGATAATACAACTCTTGGTGGTAGCCTCTTATTCCAGGACCACCACTGAGAGCTCCTTGCCACACAGTTTCTTTGGCATTTTCAGTGATCTGACTCACATCTCCAGGGCCCATGGGTCTGAAAGCAGCTGAGAATGACCTGGCAAGAATCTGACAGGATGATTTTCATACCTTCCCACCAGGTTGTATCAATTAATTCTAGGAACAATGACCCAGCTCCTCAGCTGTCCTTACTGCAGGAGCTGATGCTAAGGCTCTTTGTCTATCAGAAACCCAAAGGAAACTTTTTAGATCATAAAACTTTGTTAATACAGGTAAGACTTTCAATCAAAAGGTTTTCTGTTCAGCTATCTGTGAAAAGCCTCTGGAAAAGAGACACCTTTGTTAACCTGTCCCTGAGGGCAAAAAATGCTTCAGAAATCTAACATTGAGCAGCTGCTTCATTTAACATCCTCAACGTCCTATCACACAAACCTGTACTGTCTTTAAGATTATGGCAATTAATTAGGAAATTAGACTATTTTAATAGCATTTGGGTGATTATGGGTGGGTTTCAGTGGTGGATGGCCTGCCTTTTCACTTTACCCTACCTCCTGACCTCACCATAGATCAGTAGCACCATAGATGCTCATAGCATCTCACTAACCAGTGCAGCAAGACAATGTCAAGTAACCATGTACCTTTAAGCATATGAGTAGCCCTAGAAATGCTTCACTGAATCAAATCCCATTAATTCAACACCTTGCAGGCTCAAGCTGTAATCCAGGCTTGGAAAACTCTCAAACTTTCCTAAGAACAGTCTCAGTTATTACAAATGACTGGTGCAATGTGACATAGCCATTAGAAAAAGCTCTTGTGAAGGAGTAGAAGCTGCCCGTGCATATAATTTAGTGATTTGTGTGGCAAATTGAACACAATATTCATATTTACATGCGTGCTTAAGTCTGGAAAGCACCTGTGTGGGAAAGTCAAGAGGTGTGAGTGTTGTACCATAAACAAATGTACTAGGCACATGGGGCATATTTGGGATATCAGCCATGCAAGGATGATTGCTGACACTTTCACTGGAGTGCTGTTATTAGACATCTTTCATATTTTGTTAGCTTATGACCTTATTAAAAGTAATTGCCCATTATTTCCAGGGTTGCTTGAACTTCTACAAGAGCCTGATTTGGATGCTGAACCATCATTCCCAACGACCACAAAAGAATCCAACAGAGCAGGCAGCAACACAGCACGTTCTGCTGGTGAGGCACGACTGGTGTTTGATGGGGAGGTGTGACAGGCACCATGGACTGGATTTAGATTTATCCCACAAACTTTTTTATAGTTCCTTTCGCTTTTTTCCCTCCCTCTATTTAGCTCTCCAAATTTAAAGGCATGGAGGAGGAATTCAAGTATTTCAACACTTACTCTGAAGTGGCAAAATTTGTACACGTTCCTAACTCCCTTTTTAACAGAATGATGAAGCAGTGACAGTGCCACGTGGTGGAGTGTCACGCTACTAGGAGAGGATATTTTCTGCCATCAGACACTGTGCCAGATGCTGTTTTGCCATACATAGTGTCATCTTGGGAAAGGAGCAAATAACAAAATGCCTAGACTCTGCTTTTACCAAGAAAGGTTGGACCAGATGATCCTTGATATCCCTTCCAACCTGTTATTCTATGATTCTATGATGCAAAATGGACTGTCTGAGGGCAGGACTGATGAGCAAGGCAGAGGACCACAGCTCTGCAAGGTCTGCTGTAGATTTGAACTTATCACAAAGAAGATCTTTAGTGCTTTTTATTTTATATTAGTAATTAAAACTAGTGAGTGCAGGAGGCTGCAGTTTTCAGCCTTATAACCATCACTGGAGTGTGTCTGTGCTGCTCTGGACAGTCCACATTCAACACACAGAGGAGCTCATGGCTACCAAGGAGAAGGATATTCTCTGGCAGTATGTGCAGCAATCGAGCAAAATACAATTTTCCTCCTTTTAACAAAAAGAATGAACCATGTTCAGATAGTGCAAAACACGAGGAGACCAGAGAAGTCTGGAACCATGAATGAGTGGAGGTAACTTGGTAGTAACAGTGTTAAAAGCAAACAAGCAAGCAAAGTAAGTGCCAACCAATATTTTTGCAATGTGCAATCATTTTAGACAACACAAGAGATTATTCAGAAGGACAGTTCCTGTGGCAGCTGACACCAAATTTATTTGGCTGCCTTCAGCAAACGCCTGGTAGACAATAAAGGTGCATTAAGATTACGTTGAGGAATGAATTTAAAAGACAACTTCAGTGCCCTCTGTGGTGACAGTGACATTGACTATAAAACAGTACTATTTAGACTTATCAGAACTGTGTGAGGGTGTTTTGATGAGTGACATTCGTAACTGTCAGCAAAGCTTCCCATAATAGCAGCACAGCTCCAAAACGAAGACTTGATTTGCCACCTGCTTTGGCACTCACTGAACTATTGCTCTGCTTGTGTTTGTGTTTGGAGAGAGCCTCATCTACATTCTGACACCAGGAAAATGCACATAGAGAGGTAACTTGGATCTTCTATGTCACCACAGTCAAGACCCTGCTATCACAGGTAACTGCATCATGTAATTCCCGTTTAAAAAACCTACAACCCTCTGTCCTGCAGAGCCAAGCACCTCTCAAGGGGTGACCCTGCTGTGACATTTGTGCCACAGCTTCAATGTGTCTGCAGACTGTGAATCTCCACATGTTTGACAGCACAAGTGTCTAGAGGCTCAAATACAGTCCTACATGGCTTGAGATAACCAAAGAGAGGATATTTACGCAGGGGAAAAATTATATATCCCCTCCCTCCAAAAGAGCATAAATTTGGGTGATATTTAAAAATAACCTTTCTTAGTATTTACTCTCTGTTTGTTTATATGTTACTACTTTCTGTACACTCTACATCTCTTCAGCTTCAGTATTACTGATGAATTTGGACTGAAAATTCTTCCTCTAAAACCTTCCCTTTTAAACCACCTTATTCAGACACACTGAAATTGGCTGTCATAGCGTGCTGCTTCTATACCTTTTAAAAGCATGTTTACACCTATTCCAACATTTACAAAGCCGTTTAAGAATTGTAGTTCATATTTTAGTGAGAAATTCAAGATGCAGTTTTGCTGGGCAGCCTGAAAAGCCTGTTACAGTGCAAAGCCAGGGAGGGAAAGCTTCAGAGGAGCAACATCACACCTCTTGCAGCAGGGACCAGGCAATTCAGGGAGGATCTAGCATAGACACTGAGGTTCCAAATAGTTCCTCCCAGTGTTCAAAATACACATTTACATTTTGATTTCTCTGAATTCACAGGTAACTCAGTGACAGGTATTTGGCCCTAAGTGCCCAAGGCTGTCCCAGCCAGCTCTCTTTTGTAAACTGAGCACTGCAAAGGACCCTCTCTTCTGAGACTGCGTGTTCAGCACTGCAGAAACTGCAAAGGCTTGTTAAAAATCACACCAGAAGCTTCTGTTTAGCTGAATTAGTGCTTCCCAGCCAATGCTGGGGGAGAGGGAGGCAGTCCCAGCAGGCCAGCTTATGGTTTAAAGCTTTTGGTGAATGCAGCTCTGGTTCATGTTTTATTAAGGCATATTTGCCCAGCAGATTTTAGGAGGGATAAGAAGGAAATATTTCTATTGCTACAAAGGCAGGTAAGAAGTATCTTATGCTGGAAAGGATGGGGATGTCCCTCAATGCACACACAAGACAGTCCTGTAGGAGCCAAAGTCTGGATCTACTTCAAACTATCTGATAGTCCTAATGATACAAACATCCCAGCTGGTACCACCCATCATCACACCATCGTCATCGCTGAATGGTGCATTTTTCACTACCAACAACCCAGTCCATGAATTTTTCCTCTTTGACAGCAAATTAAATCCATGGGAAGAGAAACATAGGCTTCCTGTAGGGTCCCCAGAGTTTTTAAAGTGTCTGTCAGTGCAAAGATGTCCCACCAAAATGTCTCACATGAAGAAATTCCCACTTTCTCTGAGAATGCTGCTGTTTCGGAGAGGCACCAAAAGAGACTTTCCTGTTCAAATCCACTGGCTTCTGAGGAGGGGAAGATATCCATTCACCAAAGACACCACCTTCAAGGTCTCATTCTGTCTAAACTCAGATACATCAGATTCCTGAGGTATCCTGGATTCTCTTTGATGTGCAAAGCAGTGTCGTTCAGTGCGTGCTGCCAGCAACAGATGAATTGGCACCACTGAAATGAAATAGGTACAAGCACTTCCCTCACACTGCAGGGCTTGGCATTCCCTTCCTGGACAGATGAAATCCTTAAGTAGGTTTTAATCAGTCTGTAATCATCCCAGGCCATTAGTTATGCCATCTGATCACAAAATACAACTCCAGAGACAGATCCTTAGGGTATCAAGGAGGACCCATGCATTATTAAGTGAAAAAACCACAGACTCTACCTATCACCCATTAATACCTGTATAATAAGTGCTTGTTGAGCAAACTTGCCAAGGATAATTACTCTCCCAGTGGACTATGGGGATTTTTTGGCACTTCTACAAGTCTGCTGGAAACCACAGCAGGGCTGCTCCTGCAGCAGCAGCGTGGGGAAGGACATCTCTCTGATGTGCTTCAGACTTCTGAGATAGTCCCTACCTTGTGTGCATGTGCATGCACCCACGTTCCAGCCTTACTCCAACATGTTGGAGGGGAAAATCCATGAGCTAAAGCCTTGCATGCAGGGGCTGCATCCCCAGTGGTGTCAGGGCTGGTGTGTTAAAAAAATGGGTCACTCAATCTGGTGGCAAGAGGAATCCTCAAAGCATCATTGATGGTACCAGTTGCAATGTGAAGCAAGAGGGGAGCTCCTTTCAATGCTGATTCCTGACCCCAGACCACACTGAGGAGGCAAAACAACTTGCTTTCCATGGCTGGGTTCTCCTCTCCACTCTTCCAGGCAGGACAATCAACGTGATAAGGTTTGTTCACTGCTCATGACCTGGGACATGATGCCTCATATTTCTAAGTTCTTTGGACTTTTTCTTTTTGCAATCTCTTAGCATTAATCCCAAAAACCCTTTTAAGCCTTCCAACGTGAGTATTTATGTGGAAAGATTTTTTTTTTTTGAGCACATGTGCTCCTTCATGAGACGTTGTGTTCTCCAGAAAGTCTGTCCAAAGTCTGTCAGGCAACAGTGCTAGTGGGTTGATATGGGGCAGATGAGTGAGTCCTCGTATCTCATCCAAAAGTTAATAAAGATGACTGTGCTGATTAATGAAGACCAGAAGCAAACCCTCCCTTCTGGTCAAAGGGTGGGATACAGCCATGTGGATCTTCTCCTGCATGGAGTGGCAACGTGTCATCTGTATTATGGTATTTAAACAGAGGCCTACAAGGAGGAACCATCACCTCTTTAAAGCTAAGCCTCCATTTAGAGATCTCAGTCAATGGGCTGGTTTAGAAAATCCCAAATATCCAGGGCCAGTGTACTTCTCCCTAAGCACAATGTTTTGGAAAATGGCCTGTTTGGGTTTATCTTTTAATCTTTTCCTTTTTGTTAAGAAATTATTTCCAAACTCTTTTTTTTTCTTTTTTTTTTTAAAAATAAAATAGATTGTGAGTGCAGTGGCTAGAAATATATTGAATTAATTTACCCACTAGGTATTTGTCTTCTGCCTTACCTGTTATGGATATCCTTCAAAATACAGTGTTGTGCAGTACACTCCAGGATGAAACATGAGGGACAATATAATGATTTCAGCTTTCAGACAGAGAAGATAGTAATTATACACTCTATAAATAGAAGTGCAGTGAGTGAAGCAGCTTTGTAATTACAGTGTAACTAAGCTGTAGCTAATTTACCTGTATTCTGAAGTGCATCTGAAGTTAGCAATTAGGGCCAGTGCTTGATGAAACACTAGCAATATACTTACCTTCACACTCTGTGTTATTTTTCACTCGTTTCTATCATGAACCTAGATATTTTCCAGGGATTAATGATAGGCTGTGAAAAGTTGATAGCCTGAAGTTCAGCAGAGAGCCATTAAACTGGCCTGGTCATTAATCCCTAGAAAATACCCTGCACCAAGGTTGTTATAAGGTGAATATGGAAAATAACTTTCCACTCATGTTGACTTTTGCCTTGGCTGTTACGCCCTTGACAGTGTGTAGGAACAACACCCCGAATTCAGGTGACTCCCTCTCCCTGTTGTTTGGATGTGCTTAGTGTTAAGAGGATGAATGCTCCCTAGGTTCACCTTTGTACCTCACCAAGGGCTGCCAGTAGAAGACCCTGAATAAACAGCTTGTATTCCAGCAAGACCATCTTAGCCAAAGTTGTCTGGCAATATTTGGAGGTTAATTTTACACCAAACCTCCATTTTCCGAAATGTGTAATTCCATCTTCTGTGAGCTGAGAAACAACACTGGCAGCTAAGTAAAACTATCCATTACTGGGGGAATATGTAAAAACACTGTTTCATCAGTCATCCTGCTCCACAACTCCCTCCCAGAACTAAGGATAGTAATGAAAGTAATTTAACATACATCTATAATTAATTTACTACATTCTTCCTGCTGGTGGCAATCATCCTACCTGGGAAAGTTCATGAAATTGATTTTAATGCATAAAAATAAAGAAGGGAAAGCGTTAGAGGCAGCTAAATGTGGTTTACTTCTAAGCATGTAAGCACTGTTTGGAGAAACCAAATGGCAGGAGCCATTACCTGTGAGGAATGATGGTGAGCACACAAGCTGAGCAGGGCTTTCCCCTTGACACACACAGTTTGTGAGCACTGATGAGAGCAGCAGGCCTTTGCTCCTGGAGGTACTCCTGTTTTGCATAATGTGGAGAGAAATGTAAGGGTAGGTTCAAAGAGGCTTTGCAGAAGATCATCAAGTCCAGCTGTTAATCCAGCACTGCCAAGGCCACCACTAAACCATGTCACTAAACACCACATCTACATGTCTTTTAAATACGTCCAGGGATGGTGACTCCAGCACTTCCCTGAGCAGGTTTTTAAGTGTGTCTTCCACCGCTGTGCCCTCCAAATGAGGGAGTGCAGTAACCTTACATGGGTGTGGGTCAGAGGAGGAAGAGCAACCGCTCCCTTTGGTGCCCACTTCAAGGTGGAGCACAGCCTGTCCTGCCTGCACTGCAAAGGGGGGAGGAAACCCTGCATGGGAAACATCATTCTTCCTTTTGAAGAGCCCCAAACAACATGCAAGTAGGGCAATTCTTTCATTCCCCTGTGCAGGAGAACCCATCAAATGGACACTTGACCTCTGGAGCTGGGGCAGCTCATTGCAAGCATGGCTGGATGAGGAGGATTCCTCAGCAAAGCCCAGCCAGAGGCATTTTCTACAGGCTGCTTCCTCCAAGTGCAAAACTGTTGACTGGCTTCTCCTTAACACCAGAAAGAGCAGGAGGTGTCAGGCCCGTGCTGCTGGAGAGAGAGGCATGAATCAGCCTGAGATCTGTGCAGATGGCAGCGGGTGGCTGCAGGACTTTTATTGCCTGCTAGCTGTCACACAGCTCCTCATCACAGGGCAACAAATGCTTCCAGAGCTGGCTGCTGGAGCTGAGAGAGGGCCAGCCAGCAGCAAAATGTAAAAAAACAATGGCTCTGAAGCCAGCAGGAAGCATCCAGAGCTGCTTTGAAATGCTGGGCTGTGAGCCCTGAATACCTGCTTCTCACAGTGCCCCATGGCAGCAGCCTGGAAAGGATCTGCCCAACCAAAACCCTGACTGCTCTCCAAGGAGATATAGGAAAGATGTCAAAACTGGGGAGCTTCCTCTGCACAGGTTTGTGCTCCCAGTTTATACTGGGATGAGCTTTTTGCCTTGCTCTCCTGGAAGAGCCTCCTGAGGTCCTTGCCCAGCCCAACTCATGGCATGAACTACTACATTGTGCAAGACTTAGAATCATAGAATTATCAGGGTTGAAAGGGACCTTAAAGATCATCTAGTTCCAACCCCTCCGTCATGGGCAGGGACACCTCCCACTAGATCAGTTGCTCACAGCCCCATCCAGCCTGGCCTTCAAAATTTCCAGGGATGGGGCTTCCACCACCTCTCTGGGCAACCTGTGCCAGTGTCTCCCCACCCTCATGGGGAAAAGCTTCTTCCCAAAGTCTAATCTGAATCTCCCCACCTCTAGTTTTGATCCATTCCCCCAGTCCTACCACTACCCAACATCCTAAAAAGTCCCTCCCCAGCTTTCTTGTAGGCCCCCTTAAGACACTGGAAGGCCACAATAAGGTCCCCTCAGAGCCTTCTCTTCTCCCCTCAGAGCACACCTTCCTCACTTTAACACTAAAGAGACATTAAAACCAAAAAGCCCAGGAGTAAATCCTTTCATTACAGACACTAAGGAAACCTAAGGACATAGGCATCACATAGAAAGGCTGAGAGCATCCCTGACTTGGGGATGGATGGGACATGCCACCTCTCTTCCTTCCCATAAACACTTGTCTCTAGTGAGGCATTGCTGCAGGGACGGGTCTGCTTTTGTCAAAAATGGAAGATTTCAGCAAGAGGCAGAAAAAATAAAAGATTCCCTGGGCTGAAAGCACAATCTGAGGAGCAAAGCTCTGTCTGTAGTCAGAATATGGACATTGACTATGGCAGCACAAAGGGCTGTAAGAAGCACAGGGCAAGCCACTATCCCTGGCCGAGCTCTACTACTGAGTGAGAGATGCCCTAAGACAAGCTAATCCCCAAGATTTTCTAACATGAGGAACATCAGAGGGATTGTACTTACCTAAGAAAGGGATTCTTAGCTGTGTGGTTGGTGGGAGGAGAATTAGCCCAGAGTTGAACACCTCAAGACAAAAACAAACCTGCCCTTTCTAGAAATTCCCATATTCCTCAGCTTGGCTCCTTCCCACTCCATTATGGCTCTGTGCTGATGAGGTGTTTCTGTCTTTCCCTGAAGTGGTTGTGGTTTTGGTGATAATATTATTAGCTGTTGTTGTGAGACACCCACCCAGGGAATAGATCACGGGGCATTCACTGCTGAGCAGGCAGAAGGAAACCGCTCAAATGGGGAGGATGCGATAGGCAAACACCCTTCAACGGACTGTGCTAGATCAATTGGAAGTATTCTTAATCATATCTTCTTTAATTAAGGCAAAGGTAGTATGTTATCTGGGGAAAAATGGCCTGTTTAAAAAGATAGCAACGGAAGGAATAATTTTCTGAAGTTTGTCAGCTTTTCTCTCTAGACTTACACAATGTTATTACACAATGATTGCTAGTGGAACACACAGAGATATGCAGCAGTGCTGTGTGTTTTATCAGCTAATGAAAGAAAGCCCTTGGATTAAGGATGTGTGAGCACATCTATAATCACCCAAGTGATGCTCTGAATGTGAGGTTTCTGTTTCGGTGACTTGTCAGCATTATGTAGAACACAAATATGTGCAGTGACTGAAAAAAGCAATAGTATCGTCACTATTAGTCTTGCAGCTGGAGAAGGAATTTGTGGGTTTAGGTGGTACAGCACAACCCAGAGGGAAATGACTTCTGCTGACAAATCCAATATTCTATAGCCCTTCAAAATATACAATGCTCATCATTTTTGTCCATTTTGAAATGGATTTTGGATTCTTTCTTTCCTCTTGACTCCTGTGAGCGGTGGCTAGAAGGTGGCTGATTTTCCTGGTTGCCCTTTAGGAGACCATGACTGAGAAACCTGAAAACATGAACCAGGCACTAAAGAACTGCTGCTTATTTGAGCAAAAGCTGCTTTGCTGTCTGGCCGATGGCACAAGTGTGTTATTTGCTTAGTGAGGAGTTGCTTTTCCTATTGGAGAGGAACCATCCTTATTTCTCCGAAGAAATAATGTCTTTCTTTTTTTTTCTTGTTAATAGCACTGCAAATATTATGCACGAAAGGCCATCACTTTTTCTTTTGTTTATTAGAACCAGGAAGAGAACTATTTCAAACAGATCAAAAATACTTCATGTTTGGCTTCTACCTCTGTTTTTTCCACCTTATGTCATCAGTCATAGGAGGAACAAGATTAAACACCACAGAGAAAGTAAAAAAAATCAAGTAATGAACAGAGAATAAAGATAAACAACTGCTTTGAACCAGAATCTAAAAAATTCTGGAAAAATCTAAAATCAATGTTTTCCTTTTTTACCCCAACAATTCTCGTTAAGAAGCCAAATACAGGAGAAATCTCTGCATGAGAGACACATCACAGTGCTGCTACAGAAACGGCTTCTTACTGAGAGAAAATACATTCTGGTGTGTTAGCTGAAGGTGAAAAAAAATATCTGGGCAGATTTTCACCTTGCTCTGGGTCGCAGTCCTGGGGGTGACACCCTGGCAAGGCCCCCCTTCAAGAGCAGAGGAGTGGGAGCATTAACTCAGCAGCTGAGCCCGCAGCCACTAGAGATCAGCCTTGCCCTGCTCTTGGGCTCAGCTCTCGGTTGCCTTTGGCTTGCTCAGCCCGACCTCCAGCTCTGCACATCCGACTTTATGTCTTTTGAATGTGCCTTCTCTTCCCAGTGCATTTCCAGATCCCCCTGTGCTTTCCCCCATCACTTTCATCTTGGGTATCATTAATTAGCCGACAGCATGAGAGATATATTTTCTTGCAGAGGAATTTTGTGCATTTCTCTGCAGCAGAAGTGCAGAACTTCTCTTTCTCCAGGCTGTTTGCTTTGTTTTAGCTGCTTTTTATGCTGTACTCTGTTATAAAATTTTAGAGTTTTGCTCCCCCCCAACTCCTATCTGCTGTCAGATGACTGTGTTAGTGCTATGCCTGGCATTTTCTTTACTTAGATATGTGTAAATCTGGAAGATGAGGTAAAAACAGACAAAAGAAAAGGATAGTTTGCTTTTTTACAAGGGTACTCCCACCCCAGTCCACTGCCTGCTGTCTGAGATTGGAGGCAGAGGGCTGCACAACAATCCCACCACTACCCGCCATGCTCAGGGCAGGGCTGGTGGGCATCCATCCTCCCTCCTGCCCTGTGCCCACTTCACTTACACGCTGGGAATACTGGGGGCAGTGATATCACTGCTTGGTAACCAAAGTGGCAGAACCATGTTCAGTGGCCCTCCATAAGGGGCAAATCAGCAGATGTCTCCCCTGGAGCAGAGCTCTTCCAGCTCCCAGTTAGTGCCACACTCAGGCTTAATGCTGCAATTAAGATCATGGTTTCCCTGCTTCAGATATTTCAGAAGTTCTCTGATCATCTCTTATTTTGCACCTCGGAAATATATTGAATATGATGTGCCGACGTAACCAGCCGTGACAAATTGTCACCTAGACATGGGAAGCTCGTGGAATACAAAAGGCTGTGCAAAGCCAAGATTTAGGCTTCAACTTCATTTGTGTTACAGGAGCCCAGTTATAAGTCTGTCTCAGGCAGAACCGTGTTCACCCTCAGGATTTGTCCCAGTGCTTTACCAAATAACTGGGGTCATCTTCCTAAATGAAGAGCACTAGAGTTGATATGCATGCCTGTGTGTGCACATATTTATGTTCCTATGTGCATCTCACATGATATGTGTGTGTTTTGGGTGCATGCCTCACTATCAGAGTGAAATAGTTAATCTGCATTAAATATTTCTGATTAACCACAGTCCCTTCTGGAAAAATGTATGGCAGCTCTCATCATGCTGCACTGCAAAACCTACCTACAGGTTGTCTTAAACTGATACAGCTGCTCTGCTGATTCTCTAGCTAAAATAAACCAGCTGAGAATGAAAGCTGAAATGAATAATGTGACTGTGTGGCATGCTGAGGACAGGTGTGGGCTCAGCCTCTTCCCACTCTGAGCTGAATACGTCCAGGGGCCCCTGAGGAACGTGCCTGCCTGAGGTCACTGCTGCTCTGGAAATGATGCTCTGCCACTACCTGAGTGGGTGAATTTGAAAGCTGCTCTCTCCAGGTGCTCCTGGAGAGGACTCTCCTCCTCCTACTCAGCTCTGGGAAACTGAATGAAAGCACAGAAAGCTGGCCAAAATTAATTCATGAAGTCTGCAGAGACCTTAGTGCTCACAGTTTTCTAGAGCAGGCAGCTAGTGTGTATAGCATCAAATGTCTCTTTTCATACTGGAAGGACAGTTATTGGCCAGCCAGAAATTCAGGTTCTGACAGCTGTATCTACCTCAATCTTGAAAGCCCAATGTGCTGATATCCACATGTTAGACTTGTGATGAGCAGGAGGCTCTTTGAAAAGCCAAAAGTGACAGCACCTGTCTGCTGGCTGATGGAAACCAGACCAAAAGAGGAGCCAGCCACTCTGCAGGAACCATGAGCCACTAACCCAAAGTGATCCCTGCAAACCAGGACAGGAGCTTCAGAGTCAGAGTATGAGGAGAGAAAGCTGAGAGAAGAGGGAATAGTACAAGAAGTGTCAGTCCAAAATAACCTTCATGGCTACCCAGACTGAGAGCTTTTTTCTGCTGTCACACATGGAATGTGGGCACATGTTATTCTTATGGATTCATTTAGTGTCACCAAACCCCTTCTGTCTGCAGGGGACAAGAATGGGGCTGGCCTTGCAATATCCATCCTGGCATGTGCACAGAACAGAGGATTTTACAAGAAACATGGCAGTATCTGAGAACCTCATCTCTTCTGAAAAGAGAAAATAACCAGGAAACACTGGAGTGAGTCCCAAAAGAGATGTCACTGCATTTAATGTGTATTTATGCAGCTACTTAGAGGCAAACGAGAAGCAGTGATTATGTATAGAATAAAATGGAACAACAAATTGAGATTGTTTTAGCTTCCGCTCTATCTGATTAGCCAGGAAGAACAACAGACTGATATGCTCTGAACAAACAGAAATACGCTAAGCCTAAACGCTCTGGTCCTTGGGGGATCCAGTTTTATTTACCGCATGAAACAAAGAGGGAGAACAAAAGAGATTTGTTGTGAATCATCTGGGAGGTTTGGAAGCCCAGGCTGAGCCAGTCCTTCTGTGCACCTACGTGCTGCTGGAGTTTACGGGACTTCTCAGCACCACCCCTGTGCTCCTTGGCTGAGGAGAAGTCCCCAGTTAATCGCAGCACCAACAACGGCAGCTTTGCAAGCCCTGGCAATCAGTGGGAATCACAGCATGGGAAAGGGCTGTATTCCTCTCCTAAGAGCAGGATATCAGGTTGAATAGCTGAACCTGATGCCTCAGAGTCCCCCCAGCTCAGATGTCTGCTCAGTGCTGTGAGACACGAGCCAGATGCTGAGAGAATGAAAACCCATTATGGGTATAGCGAGATAGACTGGAAAGCAGTGATTTACAGGGGACAGCCAGGGATCCTTCCAGACCCTGCACGCAGCAATCAGGAGCAGTGAATCCCTGAGATGCTTGGCATGTTCATAACACAACATTTAACTGGGGAGACTTCCAGGAGCCAGGTTTTAAAGAAGGAAGCAAATAGTAATTGTGCGTGAGCTCCTTGCTAGATCAATAATGTGATGACATCTCAGAAAAACTGAAGTCACCAACTCATATCTTTGCTCTCATAGACCCCTGACAGGTGCATCAAAGGGTTGTGCTTGGGTTAACAGGAGCCACTGGGTGAGCTCCTTGGAGGTGCATGATTTTGTTCATCTACTTTTAGCTCATACCATGGGATCCCAAATTGCTAATGAGCATCATTGCTCAGTGCACCAGGTGATGTTAGATATTGCCAAGGCTTAGATGCTACATTGCAAGGGTAACATGGCTCAGATAAGCTGCAGTAACTGTTTCAGTGGCAAAGGTGAATGTTTAGTAGCTTTTTCATGCAGCAAACAAAATCCTACACCAACAAAATCCCCATGACCTCAGTAATAAGTAACACTACTGGAGCAGGCAATAAGGCTGCTCGAAACAAGCATTTTGTTTACATGCCACCGTTGAACTAACCTTTCATACAACTGGGGAGGTCAAGGTATATTATATTTACCTCCCATTTTCTCATAAGACCACGGGCACCAGTCAGGGCACAATGCAATACAGCAGCAAGACATTCAATTAATTCATCACCACTGGTCATCAGAGCCCTGCTCCCTCCCTGCTCCACAGGGAGATGGTGCTCTGCACGAGATAGGAAGCCTGGGTATACCCAAAAAGTTGCAAAACCACTGAAATATGACTTAATAAATGATAAATTTTGTTCTCTTTCATCAAAATATAGGACACCGAGTGCTTCATTCTATTAATCTATCCCTATCTCCTTAAGTGTTTTAATAATATACTTCCAGTTTCTCAATTATGCTTAAGTGGAATGAAAAAGTGAAGTTTCCCCACAAAACATGTTGTGCTATAAATACCATTACAAGCACACTTAAGAAATGGTTGAATACACTGAGGCAGGATGGGAAGAACTGCTCCTACTTACAGTAAATGGTATGATTTTAAACTTGCAAGGAGATCTTGTTAAATACAAAGAAAGGTCAGCAGCATAATTCTTTGTTCCTTTCCCCCAAAAAGGGACGATTCATCAGAAAAAAAAAAAATCTACAATTTCTGCAAACACACTTTAGCAAATTTCTAAATGAAGAATGGCAATAGTTTTACAAAGCCTGGCATGGAAAAGGTCATTCGTGGAAAGCAGAGGCAGTAATGCAAAACCTGAGTGAAACAGAAGCAACTTAATAGAATATGTCAGAAAGGACTGTTCAGCTGGGATAATAACAAGGCTTCTGCATTTTATTATTTTTTAGCCTATTTTTTTCCAAGCAAGTGAGGTTCATGCAGTCATACTCCATGTAACACTATGTGTCTATGCCTGTTCTTGCCGAGTGATTTTTGAATCCAAGGGGGTGTCTGCACCAAATTTGAAAGGAAACATGAGTTTTAAAGGCACCTGAGATCCTCTGGCTGTCATAAACAGACACTGCTGTCCCCACGGGTGGAAAGGCTGCAACCAGACCTCATCCACACTGAGCCATGGAAGAGTCCACGCTGGGAAAGATGTTACCAGCACCCCAAACCCTGGACAATGTTCACCTGGAGTCTGTCCCTTCCTGCCTACCAGAAAATCAAGCTACAGAGTACAAAACTGTAAGAAATCAGCTTTTATTAGCCCCACTGCTGAAGGAACTACTCATTTAAAATTCGACTTTTCTGAGCAAGTTTTGCAAGGAGAGATCTTTTTACTTCTGTCTTTTACACATAGATCTCAAGGCCATTATAATAATCTGTTAGTTTGCTTATTGCTGAAAGCCAGATCTGCAGAGGACACGATGAGAGGAGTACAGGCTGTGAAACCTTTTCTGTGATTCATGGAGCCCAGGGAGATGTTTCACCCCTGGAGATCACGAGGAGACTGACTCCAGGGAGAGCCCCAGTCCCTCCTCTACCATGAATTTGGGAACTCAGGATGCCCCCGTGTGACTGTCCTCATGATGCCTTCAGAAAAACTACAAGAATTGCTGTCCTCTATCCTAAAGGTGTCTGGAAGATTTTGAGCTAGATTCTTAACCTCTGTAATAGGGCAAACCTTTGGTGGTGTCTTGGAGACATCCTATAATTCACCAAGCTGGGGATCAGTGTAGTGTGTCCTTTCTAGGCTCAAGGACCTAGGCAACTCTTTCTTGGCAGTGCAAGGTCTTGCTTTTCACAGAATCACAGAATGTCAGGGATTGGAAGGGACCTCAAAAGATCATCTAGTCCAATCCCCCTGCCGGAGCAGGATCACCTAGATGAGGTTACACAGGAAGGCGTCCAGGCGGGTTTTGAATATCTCCAGAGAAGGAGACTCCACAACCTCCCCGGGCAGCCTGTTCCAGTGTCCTGTTACCCTCACTGAGAAGAAGTTTCTTCTCATATTTAAGTGGAACCTCCTGTGTTCCAGTTTGTACCCATTACCCCTTGTCTTATTATTGTTTGTCACCGAGAAGAGCCTGGCTCCATCTTCATGACACTCCCCCTTTATATATTTATAAACATTAATGAGGTCTCCCCTCAGTCTCCTCTTCTGCAAGCTAAAGAGACCCAGCTCCCTCAGCCTTTCCTCATAA
>VYZX01001809.1:3179-106865 GCA_013401335.1 Brachypteracias leptosomus | reverse complement strand
TCATCCATCCACCTCGTTATATCCTCATAAAAGGCTATGAGGTTGGTCAAGCACGACTTCCCCTTGGTGAAGCCATGTTGACTGCCCCTAATGACCCTCTTATCTTTGATATACCTTGAGATGGCACCAGGGATAAGGTGTTCCATCACTTTCCCAGGGATGGAGGTGAGGCTGAGCGGTCTGTAGTTACCCGGGTCCTCCTTCTTGCCCTTTTTGAAGCGAAGTCCTGTCACTTTTGAGTGACATTTGCTTTCCTCCAGTCCTCAGGCACCTCTCCCATTTCCCAAGACTTGGCAAAGATGATGGAGAGTGGTCCAGCAATGACCTCAGCCAGCTCCCTCGGCACCCGTGGGTGCATCCCATCTGGACCCATGGATTTATGGATGTCCAGATTGCTTAATTGCTCCTTCATTGAGCACGCATTGGTCCTTAGACAGGCATGGGACCCTGGTTTTGTATGGAGGAAGGATGCTTTCATGTCTGGCTTTGGGTAGCTCTGTTCAATCCTCCCTTAAACATGTCACTTAGCGCCCAAGCTTCTTGGCAGATAAACATTTGTATCCCACTTTTATCTGCACTGACACTATTGAAGCTACTCTGCCATTAGAGCCAAGCCCTGTGATCACTCAGCTTTCCACCACTTGATGCAAGGGCAAGTTCAAAGCTCAGCTGGGGATGCACCTCTCCTTCCCAGCGGGGTGGGAATTTGTGAGAGTTTGCAGAGGAGAGGTCCTGGCCTCTCCCCACCTCACTCAGACTATCCCTTCTGCATTTCACACTTCACAAGTGCACCAAGTGCCACTCCCAGCCGATAGCTGAAGGTCTCTGCTGTGTGATCTTATATTTCCCCACGCCAACAGGCTTTGGCATGTGTGAGAATTGGATGCTAACAGCCAAGTAAAGCAAAGCCTCTCCCTAAAGAGCCTCTCTCGCCATTCCCCAGGTCCCAAACTGACATGTAGGGTTAAACACATGAAAGACTGAGATGTCAAAGACCACACCACAAAGCAGAGACAAAATAGGTAGACCAAAGACCTCAAGGAATTGCAGACATACAACAGTATAAATCCCAGAGCTGAGTATACAAAAGCAAGCATAGCCTGTCCTGAGAAATTCTGCTTCCAGACTGGAGCTACCCTTTCTACAAGGTGTTGCACTGCCCCATATAAAAGTTCCCACTCAAGTCAGTGCTAGGTGATGTTTCATGGATAGGTCAGGATTAATTTTATGCTGTGAAGTACAGATATCCCTGGCATGGCTCTCTATGTCCCAGCATCAGTAATACCTCACATTGGCCTCCCAGGTTTTGGAAGGATAAAGGAAACCGTCCTATTAAAGCATCACAGTACTTCTATGCTATCCTCTGCAGGACCAGAGAGAGGGCTGGGAACATTATTTGCATGGGTAAGGAGGAGATTGATTGAATTGAGAAGCAGCATTTGCAACCCTGATTTGAGGAAATGCTTGTGTTTATCAGGGCATTATGCCCTCCATTTATCTGCCATCTCTTCCTTTCCTCAGCTGGCCAGTGAGGTTTTACATTGGCCCAATTTGGCAAGCTTCATTTTGGGTATTTACCTTTTCCTTGTCACCCTTGCAAACTAATGCACGCACCACACACCGACTGGTTTGTCTGTATAGTGCCTACAGATTGTCATCTCTTATGAGTGCACCAAAAAGGTCAGAATATTCAGCTTGCATTGCAAATCAGCACCAGTTATGTGCTCTGACAGCACCAGATGTCAGCTCCAAAATGAACTGCATCTGTTCAGCAGTACACAAGGAGCAATGCATGTGAGGATGAGACCAGACTCTCGAATGGCCCCTCGGAGCCAGGGCTGTGGACTTGCATTGCAAATGCAGCAACCAGTCCATCTGCAAAGACAGGTTTGGACTTCTCTCCTAGGACCTGTTGCTCTGCTTAAGCTGAGCTGGGAATGAGGACCACAGGTAAAATACGGCAGTCAGACAAAATAACTGACCTTGGGGCTGGCCTGAGCACAGCGATTCCCTTTCTTGTCCTTGAGCAACCCAAGTCTGCTCTTTTTTTTTTTTCCATCAGCTGTTTCCTGCTCCCCAGCAGCTAGGTAGTACTACAAGACACTCTACATTACACCTACAGCAGTCTCTGCCTGTTGGATGGAGCAGATGACTCCTTTGCTGGGCTTATGGGACAAGGGGGACTTAGCTACCCAAGTTTTCCAACCCAATCCATAAGTCCCTCATGCCACATCAGTGGGTGGTCAAGTTCATCTGAAGTTCATATTGGTGTGCATTAGTGTTTCCAGCTCAGCTGTTCCTCCCCATAGTCCTGCTCCTCCAGAAGGAGGATGGCTGTTTCCTAACAGGCTACTGGAAACACATTGGAAGGATCAATCCTAACTCACCCACCGCTGATAAGCAATCCAGAGGATCATGGTCTGTGGTGTATTTGAAGTCAGCTGGTCAAAGGGGCACTTGGGCTACTCTGTTATTCATACATGGGAAACTGGGCTGGTTTTTGCAGCGTGAAGAACCTTATTCATGCATTGTTTCATCAAGACCTGACCCGACTGACTACGTCAATGGGAGCAGGGCCAGGGCTTTAGCTGGAGCTAGGAAGCTCTGTGCTTTGTCAAGCAGCTCCTCCAATTAAAACCTTTCTAGTACATTTGCAAGCCAAATAATTAGCACCCTGGAGATATCCATGGCCCTCTATAGATTCCCAGCTACTCCATTTACAGTAAGTTGCTAGAAAGCAGGTAACTGTTACATACAATGAGCATTCCAGAATAAATGCAGTAGCACAAGAAAGGAAACACATTATCTGCTCTAATTGTTCAAAAGCATTTGAACATTTTAATAGCTGTGACATGCTTCCTGCTGCCCTTAGGAAGAGGTATGATGTTATAGACCCAAAGTGGTTCCTTTCATCTTGTCAAGCCCTAAAGTAGCATCTTCCTCCCAGAGTGCCAGTTTTCACTGATGTTGGGGGAAGAGCTGGTTTTCTAGCAAGAGCCAGGGCAGGGTAGCCAGAGCATCCAGCCTGGAAGGGCTCCTCAAAGTCACACCTTTTGAGTTAATCATGCCCCTTGTGAGGCCTGGCAAAATATATGCTCACTGAACATGATGAGGATAATTTGGCTTATTTTGTCTGTTTGATTTTTTTTAAGGTAAGGGCAAGGGAGGTTTTCCTTTCCTCCCTTGCACATTGCACCCGACATGATAAATCTTAGAACAGTAATGAGAACAAGTTAATATGGGTCTATATTTTCTCTTCTCATAATGAGCTTTGCCATGGAAATGGATTGATTTTATGTCACTTTCTTTTCTCTGTATAATTTCTATTGGTGGAACGAGGTAGCAAAATTTTATCTCTCATAAATTCAATATAAATTTGCCTTAGCCTATGTAACTCTGTGTTTGTTTTGGCCACCTATTTCACTGCTCCCCTGTTTACAGTCTGGGAAAGAGGGGAAATGGCCAATCAATCAAAATCTGGAATATTGAAAAGGTCACAGCCATCCACATGACACCACGGTCCCCTGCAGCATTGAGCATTTCCCAGCTGCTGCATCGCTCCAGATGTGCCTCGCTCTGTTTTCCCTGTACTTTCTCCAGGCCCTGGAGGAACTGGGGGGAAAGCAGCTCTTACCTAAAGGAAACCCAAGCACAAAGGATGGGAGTGAGAGGTCTGTGCCTCCCCTCCAACCTGAGCAGATGTCCCGTCTGGCACATGGTGAGCAGTGTGTTGTGCTGCGAGGAGCCACCGCTCATGTGTGGCAGAGCTCCCGTCACGCTGCTCTTACCCTGTCACTGGTACTGTCAGCCCCTCGGAGGGAAAATGTATTAACTATTTACCAGCTTCCTCCAACTGCTTTTCCCTGCAGCCCCAAAGCATGAGGCTGTGGATCGATCCTGAATCATTTCCCCTCGAACGCTGCCTGGCTTTGTCCAACCTCTCCAAATTTCTTGAGTACCACTTTTTATTAATCCTCTTTCCCTCCAATTCAATAGTTGCCACTGGGACAGAGAAGCAATTTTCTCCCAGGTACACACAAATAAATGAGGGGCTGAACTTTACCCCTACAAGGAGGAATACCTAAACTAGACACCTGTATATTCACTGGTGCTCATCTCTCACTGAGCAGACTAACTGAAACTTGAAAATCCTCACTCAAAAATGGAAGCATGGAAATAAAAAGAGGTTTTCACTTTGTGCAGCTGCCTATATGCAAAATCAGTTGTAATGACTACAAATAGGACAGTTATCTTCTGCTGCTCACAACAGCAGGGCAGATTGTATGGATGGCTGGGGTGTACCATGTGTACTAAGGAGCAGGACTAGTCCTGACAAGGGACTAGTAGATCTGGCCTCTAGAATTCAAAGTGGATCAATAATTTGGACTCATAATGAATTTGCACAGAGTTGGAGTCTCGTTCAACTCTGAAAATTGTAACCCTTCGCAGTAAAATGGCATATTCCTGTAATAAGTGACAAAAACATTGCTTAATGGGTTTTTAGATGATAACTCTTTTAAATGGGAGGAATGCATATGAGAAAAATTAAGCAGGGGAATTGCAATTTTGCATTTTATGTGACAACAACAACGGGAGGATGAAGGGAACATGTGGCTGCCATTTTACAAATTGAGTTGTGGAAGCCAAGCTCCAGCTTTGCTCCCATTAAGGATTAACATCTGGAGATAAGAGTTTAAAATCCAATATTGCCTTGAAAATTATGCACAGACACAGCTTCAAGTCGCTGTCTTGGCTGCACATTCACAACTCGCCAATTTTATACCCCTTGTTTCCCCCTAAATTATTCATCCTGAGCAGCCTTTATGTTTTCTTTACATCATGTCACAGCTGGAAGAGGAGGGATACATCCTGCATGTACAGTAGCTCCTTTACTCCCTGCTTTCACCCTCCAGGTGCAGCACATTCCCTACATCTTCCCTTCCCTTCCCTGTGACAGCACCATTGGCAGGTTTGGGGTCCCTTTACCTTCTCAAAGAGAAGACTTCCATACCTGTCATGTTAAGGTGTAAATAAGAAGTGGACAGGTTTGGACACAGTTGGAGAAGGCAATGAATGTGTTGTGGATAGTGATCCACCCAGGAAATCAAGCACGCTCTTACTTCAGCTCCTCTTCAACCTGCATCACTCTTCAAATAAAAATTACACTCCACTCCAACAGAGAACAACATCCCACTTGAACCATGTCAAAGACTCCTCCACTTGTGTACAACACACTCATTAACTGCTCCCTGCCAAACCATCCAGGCAGTTGTTCTTGTTGTCTTGTAGTTATATCCAAGGAGTGCTTCCAAGCACCCAATGGAAGGAGAAATTCAGGATATTCCCCTGAGTTCCCATGTGCCCTGTCATGATATACAGTTACTGTAGGCACCACTCAACTGCTTTGCTAAATAGCCCCAATCCAACACTGCCAAAAGAGAGGGAAAGCTGAGGCACAGAGAGGTCCAGGGACAGGCCAGGGGAATGCAGGCTGTGGAATGAGACTCTCCCTCTTCTTTGTCCTTTAAGATATCTGTCCTCTATCAGCACCTCAAGACCATCACACTATTAAATTCAAAGAGACCCACTCACTGTTGAAAAGGATCCATGTTTGTCTTTACCTTTAAGGAGAAACTTAAGGAAATGTGTAAAAAAACCCCCAACATTACTGCAGCAAATACTGATTTAAACCACTGAAAAATTTTAAACCTCATTATGTAAGGTGAACAAATCCTAGAGAAGGAGAAAACCTATTTCAGCTGTTGAGCAATGCCAGCATGCAGACAAATGGGTATCATATGTCTTTCTGAAGGCATGAAGCTTGGAAATTAGAAACCAGCTTCCATTCAGAGGGAGCGAGCAAGAAAGGAGTATATTTAGGTCCTATGATACTAATATTAGCAGGTTTGCATCTCTTTTCCTTCCACAGTATAACTGAATAAACAACCATTGATACAGGGAATAAGAAATCTGTGATGTATAATCAATGCATAAGAAGATCTGACTGTGTGTTACATACCACAGAAGAAAAAGGTAAATAAAGAGCTGAAGGCAGTACATTTTAAAACTCAAAATCCTTGATTTTTACAGCAAACTGAGTGTGGCAGTTTGCCTCAAAAGTGTTGGGAATAAATGTAATTGTAAATAATGACTACTAGAGGTAACATAAATAGAATAAACCCCCCCAGCCCAGTAAGCAGTGATGGTTTTATGCTGATAGCATAGTCACTATTGCTACCATGGCTCTGAAGTTTGGTAAAGTAAAATAAAAACCTTCTTAAATCCACCCAAGCACAATGCTGAGGGGTCAGTGCGGGTGCAAAGCACATGGGGACCCTTCTTTACCAAAATTTTTTTCTACTCTTGGATGAATCCTCCCTCAAGAAGCAGCAGGGCAGGAAGGTTTGTGCTAAATCCCAACTCCTGGTTCCAGCACTGTGACAATTTGTTCTGCTGCATGGTATTTAACAAGGAGCACATCAATCAGCTAATTGACAGCTAATTGGCTTGTCAGTTCAAAATAGTCCTTTCTTCCACAAGTAGTAGGGGGTGGAGAGAAAAGCCACCTGGGAGTCAGTATAGGTTTTCTGTATGCAAAGCCTTTGGATAAATCATATTTTCTTGGCAGCTGACACAGAACTGTCCATGGAGCCGTTCAGTACAGCTCCATTGCTTAATACAGGGGCTCTAACATATTGTTCACATATGATTGGAGTTACAAAAGCATGCTGTGATTTATAGGCTCCTTCCAGTTTATGTCTCTGATTTAGCTAGGCTGGGATTTGATTCTTTAGGGAGTTTTCCACTGGTGTTTGCAAAGCACCAGGTTTGAGCAAGTTGGGAAGGACTTAGAAGCTCAAGAACAATTGTTACTGTACATCCCTGACAGAGCCAGAGCTCTCTGAACAAGGAGAATAAGAAATGTTTCCCCTGCAAATGCTCTTTCAAATCCTCTTTCAAGGAGTCTGGTTCTTCTGCAGCATTGCTTTGTCATCTTAGATTTACAGCACATCAGCAAGGAACAACTCAGGGGACAAAAAACTTAGAGCAAACATGTCTTTCATTTCCTAAATCAGGTAAAATATCTATTGTCCTGGTTAAGTACATCTGGAAGAGGTAAAGTGATTTGAATATTGTCCTCTTTCCATCACCACCTCCTTGACTTTGTTTGCCACCTGTTGCCCTGCCTCTGCTGCAGGACAGAGGGGTCCATTGATGTATGGAAGACACAAGAGAAAGGTCTTGGTTTACAGGTGCTGAGCACCCTCAACACATCACCTCTCCTCCTCCTCCCCCAGCTTGCCCATCTGGAACTGAAGGACAGTACTGATCTCCTTGGAAAAGCCCTTTGGGATTGCTGGCTGATACTAAGCCCAAAGCAGCAGAACAAACTTGTGAATCAGGAGGGATGAGGACAAGGTGTCCTCAGGGCATAGCGATGTGCAGTGGTGAATGACAGGGTTTAGTGGACCTTCTTGCAGCTCTGCCTTCTAAGCTGGCTTACCTCAAGCTCCTCAGCCAGCAATCCTTAGGGTGCATAACCTGCAGAAGAAAGCAGCATGCTGTCAAGTCCATGTACCTGTATAGTTGTGTTTGCTTCTTTGCTCTCCTCATTCACTGATCTGTGCTGTCCATCCAGGTCTCACCTCTCTGCCCAGCCAGTAAATGCTTCATGCTGGGGTCATCCAGGGGAATGGGTGCACACACTGAGGGTTGATACTACAACAAATGCAGTATTAGCACACAAAGAAAAAGGAAAGGACTTTGACAGGGACTGTGGAGTGTTAACTTGACAGAAACAGGCAATAAATGTGATTGTGTAATTGTAGTTCTTTTTGCTGACTATATGGCATGAAGAGTCCTCCTAGCGTCATGTCATCAGAGCTGAAAATTTAAATAAAACTTCCATCATTTAACACTGCCTTGAACATGAGTGACATTTATTTGCCTTCTCTTTTTCTTTCATGAATGCCAGGCTTGCTGTTAGATTTGTTTGTTAATCCTACAAATGAAATTAAACCAAGGATGTTATCCATAAAGGGTTTGCACGGATCAGATCTAATAATGTCATATTGTGTTATTTTATACAAAATGATTAGCTACTAATTGGTTTAATGGATGAAAAAACAAACAAAACCTCTATGAAATGGGTATTTAACATGCCATGCATGGCTGAAGTTATGCTAACTGTGCAAAGAGTAGCAGCTACTTCATGCTGGACACAGCTTCATTCCCACTTGAATCAGCAGAGATATTCCAGTGCTGGGAGCAAGTTCAGATGCCTTATGTCATGGACCAGATAATAAAGAGTTGATGTAATTCACTGTGGTTTTACTGATGCTGGCACCGCTGAGTTGATGGCATTCCAGTAATGATCACATCTCCCCCTATAAGGTGCTCTGAGTGGCTCAGGAATATTCCACATTTTGTTTTTCTGCTTGTGTGTGTACCAACAGCCTCTCCAGACTTATTTTCCCTTGCCACAACAGCAGCTGTAATAAATGGCTGTAAACCTTTGAGACCTACAGTTTGGACTCACCACCCTATATCAGCTCTGATCCTCTCCCCACACCTCTGTGGTCTGCAGTGGTTCAGGACCTCCCCAGCCGTGGTGTCCACCCATCTGCATCACCCTGCAGCTTCAAGTCTATCACAGATCCACTGAGCATGAGTTTAGATGCTGCACAATGCCAGAATGACAGCACAGTGGCAGTTAAGGCTTTTAAAACAAAATCTTACACATAGAAAATCTTTTACATAATGCATCAAAATTTTAAGCACTATTTTAGTTTGGTGTCTGTTTAGAGATTCTACTCCATTCTGTTAATACCAAGGGAACTATGTTAATATGCTCCAGAAGAGGATTTGTCTCTTGTTTTGATCAGTGGCATGACCAGGATATTTGTGTATTTTCTGTTCTAATGTCAGACTGACTTGATGACATGCACAGGCTATTATTCAATAATGATGCCTAAATGGAGCTATCAGAAGGGTTATTATCAAGGTTATTAAAAAGCAATTCTTTCTGCCTTCAGTTTAACCATGAATTGCAGAGCTAACCATCATCTAGGTGAGGATGTGCGTATTAATCAAGAGGCTTCCTATGGTCTACCTAGATATCCTGAGCCTGGGTAATGATTGATTTACTCTACTCAGATTAGCACACAATCAACTGGGGGTGTTGAACATCTGACCAGCAGAGTTAATTCATAATGCTTGGCAACCATTTTGCAATTTTCTCACATCTGTTCTTTCTGGCTGAGACACGAGATTTCTTTTAAGAGCCCAGAAAATGGCACATAGAGAAATGTTTGTGGTGCAGTATTCCCTGCTATCAAATGGTAACGGTCCTACTAAAACTCCTTTCATTTCAACACTGTTCTAGGAGAAATAAACCTTCTATATAATAATATGCCAGATGCTAAAGTATGGAAAATGCCAATAGTTTTCTAGTAATCATTGGAAGGTAGCTGTATATAATTTCATTTATGCAAACTGAATTTGATCAGGTAAGTTCCTAATGAGCCCGTGAGCACCATTTGGGCTGAGTCAACAGCTTTAGGGAAATGTATTTAATATCATTTCTTGCCTTGCTTAGGTAAAGGGCAGATCCATATTGCTCTTACATGCTTCCAGCAAACCCTGAAGTGCAACACGCCTTGCATCTGTTGCTGTAATTTCTCTGAACACAAGCATGGAGATTCAGCTGGAAAGGGTCTTTTCTGCTGACTCTGCCTTATCAAGACATACATTTCAGGTTTGGCAAAGTTCTCGCAATTGCTGTCAAGCTACCAACACATCCAGTATTAAATGGTTTCCCATTTGCTGTTATCATCATTTTCACAGGCTACACTTCAGCTTCGCTCTGCACTTCTAACGCTTTCAATATTGCTTTTTGCAAGAGGAGAGACCAGAGATGTCAAGACACAGACACATCTGGTCCAGCCCCTTTCCCTGACAGCCTGAGGATGACATAATGAAAATTAAAAATGGTCACCGAAGGCAGACAGACTTCTCTCTGGTCTGTCCCTCAGTTATGTCATCAAAACTGTTCATCCTGTCTTTGGAACTTGTCAGAGATGAATAAAGAGTCTGCTGAGCAGTACTGCTTGCACAATCAATAAAAAAGCTTTGAAGGGGCCCTCAGGGCTCTTGGACAGTGATTTGAGTACAAGGAGCTGAGCTTCAACAAGGGGCAGATACAGGAACTTCCTAGAGAGCCCCAAGATTCACCTACACAGACTCACGCTTTGAATGGCAGGAGATGGTTTGCTGAGAAACAACCCGATGATGTTTTTTAAAACATTATTGGGAAGAGTTACAATGATTACACTGATTTGTAATAGCTGCCAAAAGAGAGGGGGAGAGAAGAGGGATCATGTCTGTGCAGAAAACCACATCTATCAAAAGTAAAGAGTGTTCTGATTTTCATACCATTCATGGAGCCAGTAGCCTGGAAGCTGAATTCGCAGTAAATCGAATAGGAACAACCAAAACTACTTCACTGGAAGCACATGAAAAGCCTAGAGGAGAATCATCTCAAAAACCTACACACTTTTATTGAATAATTCAGTGGTTGGAAACTCATGTTTAGTTGCTGCTTCTGTTTGTAAAGCAAAAACTACTAGGACTCTATACCTCTGATGTTATGATATAAACAGAGGAGCAGCACCTTGCTCTGGGGGAGTTTAGCTATTTTATAATAAATACTTCTTTGTACGAGAGGTGTCCCTGTTAGAAGAGGAGACCTTACTACACACAGTGCTACTACAGTCCTACTTCCCCATGTGCCAAGCCCAACACAGAGATAATCTCTTCTGGAAAAGCATCTTTATTACAAGTCAGAAAGTACTTCAAGCTTCTGCCGTGGAATAGCCAATTCACCCCCTGGGGATAAATAAAGCAATAGAGTTTTGCATCCCCCCTTCAGAGCTGGATAGGAAACACAGATATCCCATCCTGCTTGAAGAATGAAGCTATTAGATGAAAAGGGAACTCTTCCTGAAGCCCTGTTTTATGATAAAACCTGTTTTTATAGAAGATTTAACAATGCCAACAGATGAAGAGCACCCAGCCCACAAATCTTTCCAGGGTACAGCCTCATGGGAGCTACAAAGATGGGGTTCTGCTGTGGAAAACAACTCTAGATACATCCAGAAGGCAAGATTCAGGGCATGGTGTTGCTGAAGGCTTGGTTTGTGGAGAGCTGAAGTGTCCCCCAGGGTGGACAGCACTGGGGTGGGGGCATGGGGTGTAGGTGGCTTGGTTCTTCTCACCATCAGGGGTTGTTTGAGCCCACCTCAGCTCAGTGAAGTGGACTCCTGCTGCCTGATAATTTATGCCTTGTTATGTCTTAGCACTGTAATTTACCAAAATAAAGAATAACATTCCTGTAACGGAGATTAATGGCTGTCAGGCTGCAAAGTAATTTTTCAATATGAAATGGAGCAAAACTTACATTTTTAGCACAATTTCCCAGTTCAGTGATGCACCTGGTAATAATTATGATTTACATTATCCATAACATCATCCTTCTTATATCAACTTGCCTTAGTGAAGAATGAAATAGGCCCTTGTTAAATGTTTCATAAAATAACTCAAATTACATATGCTAAAATTTCCCAGCTCCCACTAGCCAGGCTAAAAATCAACAAGAATAAAAATTATTTGCTGCAAAGGCCCTGGTTCTGCATTAAGAATTAGGCAAGTAGAGCCCTAAGAGCTCTTGTGGTTAAGTTAATTATGATAACAGCTGACAAAAATTCTAAGTTCAGAACAATGATGCAAGTACAAAACCCATTCTCTGCAGGTTTTCCATGCACCAAGACTATACTTAAGCTAATCTTCTACAAGAATTTGCCTGTAACAAAGCAAAAAAGAAACAAAAACCCTTCTGTCCCTGAAGTCAGTGAAGTTCAACCCTTCAAGACCACCTAATTAATTAACTTCCAGGACTGTGGCAATGGCAAAGTAGTTTGTAATTTGTTGCTTTGCTAATCTAGAGCCTGAGTGTGTCTCTCGTGCTCTAAGGCACGATGAAACACTTTCCCAGTGGAGTTTCCTGCCAATATATAATAAGCAAAGCACCCACAACAACCCCAAAAGGCAATGTCCTTTCCTTGGCATTTGCGAGGAATGTAAAACATTTACATGCTAAAATATCACAGGAAAAAAAAAAGCGTCGAAATCGTGTGAATTATTTGCCTTAGAAACACAGATAAATGAAATACAGAACTAATGTAGCCCTAAAGAGCAGGTAAATTCATTTGAATAATAGGATTATGATTTATGATTTTCCTATTACAAGAAGGAGTTTCAATTCTACAGCCTTTAATTATGCACTGCCTTGCACAAAAGCTGCTCTGTTCCTCTGCATGATCAGGACTCCAGACAGGATTCAGAGGAGACCTCAGGCACCATGCATAGACATGGCTTCAAAATATTCTCCTTCCTGGTGTCCTGCATCTCCACCAAAGGGAGCATCTTCTGCAACAGCTTACCATGAATCCAGATTAGAAACCCTTATTGCTCTTAAATATGCTCCGTTTGCCCTAAAGAATTGTTGGAGCACCAGAGACAGGTATGACCTTTCTCCCTAGGTTAGCTTGCAGGATCATTCTGACCCTCTCGAGTACTCCACCCTACCACACATTAGGGAACCTGCTGCTGTTTGAGGAGTGACTGGCTGCAGCTCACCCCAGAGAGGTGCAATGTTCTCCTGGGCTACTCAACCCCTGTCCCTCAGGGTCATGGTTTGAACCCTGCACCAGCCAAATGCTGCAGACCTGGCTCTTTGGTGGCATCAGGCACCAATGACCACCAGCAATGCCTGTGTGATGGGTGTGGGTTGGCACAGAGCTGCCCAGGCAGCAGCAGCCCTGCCCTGCCAGCCCAAAGGGCTACTTCAATTCCTCTGACTGGCTCGGTTCCTATCAGCTGAGCTGGGTAATAGCTTGGTTCTGCTGCCACTGCTGGGGTAAAGTTCAGCACTGAATCATTAATTAGGATGACTGGATACTCTGGGATTTAAACCAGTGATTAATGAGCCTTTCCAGCTCTAGCTCCATGTGAACAACTATCTAGTTCATGTTACATTTAATTTATTTTTTTTAAAAAAAAACCTCACCAAGACAGTAAATCTTGCTCAGAAGAATTAGTGGAGGAAGAAATAACACTTACAATGCGTTTATAATGTTGATTGAAGATTTATATTTACACTCTCCTGCACTAATTTGAATGCCTTCTTCAGAAAGACAATATAATTCACGTTTGCAGGTGATTCTTTGAAAATTTCTTTAGAAATGGGCAATGGTGAAGGGGACATCATGATAGGGTAAGCAAAATGGGCATGGCAAATAATGCAAAATAATTCAAACTAAGTAAGAATACAGTGACTTGATCTTAATTTTATCATAAAGGCCCCACTCCCTTTGTGATAAGCCACTATATTCTGCCAAACCAACCAACCTCCCTACTGTTAATTACCTTACAAAGTAATCTGAATTATACTGTTTGCATCATGCAGGTGCTGAGGCATCTCAGGTTTTCCTGATTTGGGTGGTTTTTTTTTCCTTAAGCAAAGGTTACAGTGCAAAAGTACATGGCAAGTGCATTGGAAATACGATTTGGAATTAGTCTGTTCAGAGCATTAATCCACTCCTAAGCTCCCCTTGCTCCTGTATGATACATAATCGAAAGCTGGGATCATGGCTGCTTGAGCAATGCCTTCCCTTACATCTGCATTCAGACACCATGAACTCAAAGGCCACCAGTCTTAACTAATTCCTCCAACTACGTGCTCAGTAATCTCCCCACCAGGAGTCAGTCCAGGGTCTCTGCAAATTTCCATATGTTTGAAGCTTTCCTCTCCTCTTTTATCTTTGCCTGAAAGCTGTCAAAATGCAGCTACAATTTCATAGGGTAATGAGGAGGAGATTAAGGAACGTACACATCTGTCACCTAAATACGTGCAATAAGAAGAACATAAAATAAATAAAGTTAGGAACCCATAAAAGCAAACAGCAGCTGTTGAATTGCTGGCTCCTGCACCAAGCAGTGCACCAGGTTAACTCCTGCACCCCTGAGCTGCAGCAACACCACCTCTGCAAGCCATGGGCCAACCCACCAGCATCTCCTAGGACAGTTTTATTATGGCCAGGGTTGTGTCCAGGGATGTAAATGGGAATAAGTGTCCTCTCCATCCTGTCCACCCCACTTTGCAAATGGGACTTAGCCTAGACCACTTGTGATGCTCTGAAAGGTCTTCCCCAGCTGTGGTTCATCTTTCATGTAGCTGAATTTCCAATGAGCTGCAAAACACAAAGCAGTCTTAATGCAATAAGTTAAAAATCCACCAATATTAAGCTTAAAATATTGACATCTTGTTCTTTGGGATAACTCTAGTGTCATCTCTGGAAACACCATCAGCACTCGGTTTCCCATATTTCAGGCTGAAGAGATCAGCCAGAGCCTGTTCCTGTGCAGGGGAACTCCAGGTACCTGGGGTATGTTGTTGGGCCTATGGGCTGGGATGTCCAGACAGCTTCTCAATGGGAGGTAAGGGAGATTGTGGAAATGGGCTCATTCTCTTCATGTTTAAGCAATAAAATCCTTGAAAAACCTCTCATTTTCAACCTTTCTCCAGGAATGGTTAAGCTCCTAAATTGGATCCATTATCACCCAAATGAAGACACATACCAGTAAGCTAATTATGTTTCTTACCAAACTCGTGAATAATTAAATATTTTATTGTGATGTTACAATTTGTATTTATTATCCTTTGCTAAGGAGAGAAATTAAACATAATGAGGTCTGTTAGTGTCTCTCTTCAGAGCTGAGCTCATGTTACAGGCACCTATATCATTTGTACCAATAGTGATTAATGGATTTAATTTACTTGACTTGCATATGTTGGAATCTGTGAGGGGGGAGAGAAGGGAACTCAGATTGTTAAAATTCTTTTAATTAGACTAATAATGCCAAGTTTGCATGTGTTAACTAGGGTGCACTATTAATTAGTTTTAGTAGGCTGTTTTCTGAAAGGTGGCACTGTAGCATTTAGGCATGTCTTGTGATCCCAGGAGAGCTAATAAGATGACAAACAGAGCATGACATTACACATAACTGCAAACAAACAGCCTTTAATCTTTCTGGATGAAGAATTGAGGGTAATTGATGGACAAAACTCTTTCTGCTCTGTAGCTGCCTCTCCCTTTCGTTGCCTTTACTGGGTGTTACTCACTTGGCTATGGCACAGGCTCTGTGGAGCAGTCCATCCTCAGCAGTGGCAGAGCTGGAGGAGGTTAGTTCTGGGTCTCAGGTCCCACTAAACTGACAGCTGAGAGCTTGGCCACAAACAAGATGTTTACTTCTGGGGTTTCACAGCTAAAATAGCTCTTAAATCCCCAGGAGGAAGGAGGCTGGACAGATTGGTCCCACTGGCAAACAGCCTTCCCTGCAGGTACCTGGATGCTCAGCCTGCAGCAGCCCCACAGCAGCTCCTGTGTGGATGCCGGGGAGCCTGGGGCAGCCCTCAAGGCACCACCAAAGCAACACTCACCATCTCCTCTGCTGTCACAGGAGGGGCAAACAGAGCAAGGGGCAGATTCTGTCTCTGATCAGATGGCAGGTCAAGCAAAAAACACACTGTCAGGTTGGGGTTAGGGAAGGGAGTCAGATGTCCTGGTTGAGGAGGGCATATGTAAAGGTCTTCTGGCATTATTAATAGTTTCAGGGTAGTAAATGCACTTTTCCATACAACTTAACACACTGATTGTCTTCCATCATCAGAGCTCAGCACAATCAGTGGGCAGGTAAAATTATCTACACCATGATATGTGGTATGGCACCATGATCTGTACATATCCCCAGCCCAGGGCAGGCAGAACCTGAGCCAGAGGTGCCAACTGCAGTTGGGTGAAGCAGAAGCTCCCCAGTTTTTTCTAATCCATGTTAGCCAAGCTGTGCCATCAAGCAGCATTTGTGGAGTTCTAAGACCACAGAAGCAATAAAATTCCTGTCTCTTTACTGCTATGAACCTGGAGTTCAGCTGCACTGTCAACAGGCATTTATAACAGTTAGCAGTTTCACTGCTCATATGGATGTCTAAAGGATTGAAGATTTCAATCTTTACTTGGCTTTCTCTGTTCATATTAAATACCTGTCAGTGTACTAATGTGTGGAATTTGCATCTGTGGAGACATTTTGAATGCAGAACAAGTGGGGATTGTGCAATAAAGATCCATAGTGCAGACAGGAACTGTAATAACAGAGGAAAAATGTCTTCAGACTATTCTTTCTGCAGTCCTGTCACACTGTCCCCGAGAAATATGGGCGAGTGTGTGGTTCATGTCCCTATAGGCTTGCTCAGCTATGATGGCAAAGAAAGTTAGCTCCTGCTTGAAGAAAACAGAAGAGAAGAGGTGTTTTGGCATATATGTCAAGTCAGGAGTTTGGAAGTCAGCGTAACCCAAGGGGAATGGAAAGATGCATTTTATATCACCCTAAAATCTGCACGCATGGTGGTGGGAAGGGGGGGTGTGTGTCTGGAGTTACCCAGTTTGGCAGATCAACTCTATAGGACCAAAGGACAGATGGATGTAGCTGTAGAAAGCCTACAGATCCCCAAAGGCTGGGGTAAGCAGGGTGGATTTGGAACAGTAGAGTCACCACATGGATCCAGAGCAAGGGAACTACTTAGGAACAAGGAATCTGGGGTTAGTTTCATGCCATGAACCCTTTAAAATAGATAGCATTACAAAATGCCCTCAATGACATCCCTTTTCTTAAAAAGTTCTACTCCCATCACCCATAGCAGAGTCCAATGATCCCAGATGCTAGAAAACTGAAAGCTAGAGATTCATTTAATGGCCTCCAATGGACTTTTCTTCAATTAATTTCTCATTGTTTTTTATTCCCTTGGTCCTGCAGAATCCTGCAGCCATGAGTTCCACTATTTCATTATGTATTTTCTTCTTTATATTTCTGCTCAATAGTGTCATGTGATATCTCCCCCCATCACATTCATGAGAAATTGAGAATAACCATTTCCTGACATCTGTAATAATAAAAAAGGTTATTTCCTTCTCAAAGAGGGAAAACATTACATCTATAATAAGATCAATGACTTTGGGATACTACATACATACACATTGAGTAATTGCTTAATGTACATTGTTTGATTCTTAAAGAATAGATATTGAATCTTTGAGCATGATATCCACCCAGGGATTCCCATGAAATGAATAGTATGTCTTAGGCATTTAGTGGAGCTCAAAAGCCAGAGATGTCAAAACCCCCTTTTTATTTACTGTCTGTATTGACAGGCTAAGTAATGTCATTTTCTGCATAATAGGAAGCCTATTTATTGTTTTGATTTCTAGATCCAATAGGTGTCTGCTCTTGATAGTGGTATTTAAAAGTTTCTCATGTTTGAGGATGCTTTTCAGGGAGACTGATCACATTAATTCACCTGAGTGGCTCTACAAATTAACTAGTATATATTTACTATTTAATAATCTTTGATATACCTATAAATTAATGATCTTTAATATTTTCCACTCATAGCCTTCTGGCTCTGCTTGTTAACAATCTCCAAGGGAAACCCTGGCCCTCTTTCTCCATTTTTGGGGAGAAAAACTCAGTAAACGACCTAGTTAGAGATGTCCCTGCTTATTGTAGGGGGGTTGGACTAGATGACCTTTAGAAGTTCCTTCCAATCCAATCTATGATTCTATGATTAAATCCAGGTTCATAAATTGCAATAGCCCAACTAGCGTAACTGAAGCTAGATCATGTTTGAAGGGACCAGTCAAGCCATGAGCATTGCCATATTCTCCTTTACTTCAGCTTACCTATATAGCAACAGTAAAACCAGAAATGCAGCTAAAACTCTCCCAGCAAAGGACAAACAGCTTCAACCGAGCTCTTGCTGAGGCACATCCCCACTTCAGCTGCTCAACTCAAGTATTCAAAATGTACTCCCAGCCTCGTAGGCTGTTTGCTTAATTCCCACAGAAGACCTGCTGAGTTGTTTGCAGGCTGAGCAAAGGCAGATCAGGAAAGCAAAGCCTCAGAACTCAAGCCTGAAAAAAACATCATGTTCCCACTCTCTAAAGTGGGAGCCAGGGCAGATATATCTTGCAAACTTCACAAAGACTGCCAAATAAGTGAAATGTTTGAGGCAGAGGATTGCAGGGCTGGCAATGCTGTTTGATCTACTTGCTAATCTCTCTGTGGCAGGCAGCCCTCTGCATCTCAAGCACAGGTTTTCCTGCCTCTGACCACCCCCATAATTTCATTACCACTTAGATGAAAGCTGGTGCTATCATCCTTCTGACCAACTGCTACGCATTGCCCAGGCAGGCAGAGTGTTCTAGGGAATACATCCACTTTTTTCAAATATTTCTATTCACACTTAGATCATTTAATTCCTCCACTGTGTCAAGTTATCCCGATTCAAGGCCCACTGAAACCAATGAAAAGGCTTCCCATGATCTGGTCTGGACCAGGCCAGTGGGTTTGGTTTCAGGTCCCAGGTCAAGGCAATGCCTTGAGAATGAGGCATCTCAGCCCTGAGCTCATGTACTGTCTCAGCATCTGCCATGCCTTGGGGATGTTGAAGCCATCAGCAGTCTAGTCCATAAATAAGCAGAGGATAAATGAAAGCAATAGCCACGGAAGAACAGAACCATTAAAAAAGCTAGAAAAGAGTGGCAGGCTTAAAAAAAGGCAGAAGAGAGGAGAGGAGGTACCAGGATGTTTTTAAGTCCCTTCTTCTGTGTTTCAGCCCACATCAGAGCAGGCTGGGGCTATAGATGCTGGGTACCTGAGGGGTGACCTTATTAATGTTTATAAATACATTAAGGGAGAGTGTCAGGAAGATGAGCCAGGCTCTTTTCAGTGACATCCAATGATAGGACAAGGGGCAATGGGTGTAAGCTGGAACAGAGGAGGTTCCACATAAATATAAGAAGAAACTTCTTCCCAGTGAGGGTGACAGACACTGGAACAGGCTGCCCAGGGAGGTTGTGGAGACTCCTTCTCTAGAGATGTTTACAGCCCACCTGGACATGTTCCTGTGCAACGTGGTCTAGGTGATCCTGCTCCAGCAGGGGGGTTGGACTAGATGATCTTTCTAGGTCCCTTCCAATTCCTAACATTCCGTGATACCTCTACAGCATCACTCAGATGAGCAGTCACTGCCTAGCACAGGTAAGGATCACACTGAGCCAGAGATGCAAATCTAATTGCTGCTATATCAAACCCTCCAGAAATACCTTATTTTATCTGTTTTGAATGAGCATGAGGTGACCATCAAGACATTATCTGACAAGCAATGTGTGTCCAGGCAATGCACTAGCTGTGTACCAGTGTCCTTCAATGACGAGTGGAGGAGTTAGTAGCAAATAAACCCATCTTTTTACCATTTACCAACTGCTAGGCTATGAGCTGGCTTTTCAATCAGACCTTGTCGGTCTAAATAGTAACACATTGCTCTGAAATGGTGCTCTGGGATTTGAAAGGAGACACGCTGCAGATTCTTCAAGGAAAATGGGGACACAGGCATTCATTTCTGTTACAAGCACATCACTGCATTTTACACCTGGAGCTTTGCACTCAGCCAATTTAAAATCTGCCTTGCAGCCAGGACTGAACTGGTACATTCCTCCCACAAAATAAATAAGGATCAAAGCATGTTTTGTTTGGCCCAGGTTCCTTACCTGGCTGCAACGAGACTATGGCCATAAACAAGGTACCCATAGCAAGAAATGATTGGAGAATTGTGATAAACATCTCTGGCACATACCCCACCTTCAACAGGGGAACCTACGAGGTTTTCTGTGAACATCTTGAGCACTCTGAGACATTTTATCCTCAGCTGGGATAAGGTGAACTCTCAATTACACTTAGATACTACAAAAAGTTTCAGTCTGAGTCAGAAAAGGGAAAAGTGTGGAAAAGGGAGCACAAAGGGTCCTATGCTACACCTGCCCATCCAATACTTCTCTGGCTAATCATTGACCTTTTTTGATAGTTTTGGCCTTAAAACCAAGCAAATTGTGGGTTAGCTAACACTTCAAACCATGATGTTATTCAAATTAGAGATAATTTTAATCTTAAAAAATAAAATTAAATGCAACTGTGTGCTTTTAAAATATTTTCTAGTAACAAAGACCCATAGGACTCACAGTTCAAAAAACTAAACCCCACCCATACCAGCTATGGGTTAGACTCTGTTCTCCAGGATCTAGTTTCCCAACAGGTTAAATGAGAGAAATACCAGGTCCTTTGACATAGATGAGCAAATACGCTTATTTTTAATTCCTCCTGGCAGGTAAAAAGTACCCACCAGCAGGAACAAAGACACCACGAAGAAAATACCAGAAGGTGGTTATGATAATAAGCTTATATTCATTACAGTAGGATTATATTTTAAACCTTTGATTAGACTCTTAATTTCAGAACATGCTTCTTCGATCCTAGATTTTTAAGAGACAAGAAAAACAAGAAGAGAAAGTAAAGTCTTATTTCTGTGGATAAACCCAGTGTTGTTGTATAAAGAAGATCTTACTGTAAAGTTACTTAATTACATTCAGAGGACATCTCTAATTCTGATTATGACCAGAATCACGCATGTCTTCATTTAGGGAGTCCTGTTGGAGTCTGTGTGTCCTAAGCACAAGCTCTTTGAAGCATTACTAAGTGGGGCAATTTTATTGTACAAGTTTTCTTGTAAAAATTATTGTCTTTCTGAATGTCTAATTAAAATAAAGATGTAATAAAGAATTTATGGTTTTAATTAGAGCATAGATCTTAAAGCAATTATAGCGTGATTAATAATTCCTTAACAGGCTTTTTTATACACGATGAAGAAAAAGGATTTGAGCCCCATGAAAAATCAATATGCATTACTCAATTACATTAACGAAGCTACACAAAGCAGTCTAGGTCCCAATTAAACTGCTCCTCATGTTAAACTGGCAATGGAGTCTATCGTTATTAATGAGCCTTGATCTATTTGTTTAGTCATTGTGGGTTTTTTGAACTATAGAGTTTGGGTTGGTCTTTTTTTTTATTGAAAAGATGCTGTAACATAGAGACGTGCTCATGACCTCATGCTGCCTGAGTACAATTTCAGAGGAGAGAGTGAACAAGGCTTGCTCCAGAATCAACAAAACCTTTCTACTTTGCCTTTACCTGCATCTTGACCCAAGGCACAGCAGAGGAGCTGCTTATCAAGGACATGCAGATGCAGTACAAGGCACTACATGTCTTCCCAGTGATCCTCATAGTTGGTGAAGGCGTCTCAGGAGACCACCAGGACCTAGCCTGAAAGCACCACCCTGGGCCAAACCTGCTGCTTCCCTTATTCCATACATAAATACCACAGCCAGGAACACCATAGGGCTGAGAGGTCAGGACCCCAGATGCACCCAGTGCCTTGCTCCACTGGTTGCAGCTCTAGGTCCTAAATACAAGCACTGGAGGCCAGTAGCATCTCCAGAAGCCATAGGCAGAAGCTCATCACGAGAGGTCCCTCACTAGACAGCACTTCAGTTTTGGGGGGAAAAGGGAGCACAGAGGGTCCTGTGCTACACCTGCCCATCCAAATACTTCTCTGGCTAATAATGATTAGAAAGGTAACTGGCACAAAAGCCTTGGCCCCAACTCAGGCAAGCACTTTACAACATGCTTAATTTTAGGCACGCAGTGGCCAGTAGCATTATTTATAGATCTAAAATTAAAAATAAAATAATAGAAGGAGGATATGATATAGATGTACAGTGAATGGTGAATTGAAGCTAAACAGAAACAGTTTTTGGTAAAAACAGGAGCTCAGGAGAACACAATGAGTGTACCTGGGAGCAGGTGTAAAACAAACCAAAGAAAATATGATCTCAAACAACATTCCTGCAAAAGTTCCTGCCCAAAAAGATATTGTAAAGGTCAAAAATATAATCTGATTCAAAAGGAAGGCAGGGAAGAGTCACTCACTGATAAGGAGGTTTTCTCCTAATGTTTCAGATGCCAGTTTGGTGATGCCTGTAATACAGAGGATGGCCAAAGACACCAGAGAACAACCCCCTAGAACTGCCCATTCTTGTGTCTTTAACCATTTGCAGCTGATTCCCATCAGGAATAGGACACTTACCATATGCAGTACAGCTACTCTCTTCTTCCTTAGTTCTTTTTTAGGTGATGGTTTGTTAAGTATTGATGAGAAGATTTAGGAGGGATTGGGATTTAAAGTACAACTTGTGTCATCACTGAAAATTCTACCAAAAATATTATTTTACCTTTCATTAATAACCTGGCTGAACCAGTAGAGCAGACAACTAGATAAGTTCATATTTTACAGATCAAATGAACTTTAAAAACAACAAGGTAGCTACACATTCACTCATGCCCAGACAGCTCCCCTGAACAAGGTGCCCCACAAATGAAGCCAGACTAATTTAAATGTACTGCAGGGGGAAAATGATCTCCCATGAAACTTCTAATTTGTCATTCTGGAATATGGATTGTCACTTGGAAATGCGCTAATTGATCATTAAGAACACATTGTTATAAAAGTGGGCTTCCTGGTGTGAGAAGAACAAACCCCTTGAAATTCTGAAAGAAAGAAAGGAAGAAACCACCATTCACTCCAAATAAATCTAGAGGACATTGATGTTTCATTATGTTCAGACCCAGCTATAGCAGAACACAGATTTATTTTGGCCCTGTCAGCTTGGGTGCATCTCTGCCTGCAGACCTGAGCCTTCACTGATATCTGTGAGTGATGCTGCCCTACTGCAGCAATGCACAAGGGTAAAGATGCTATTAGAGCTACCTGCAGATTTCAGGATCCAGTGAAACCTGTGCATTGAGCTGGATTTCACTTATTGAGCACATACTGGACAGCTGCCTTTAAAAATGTAGTTTCCTTCAGCCACAGGACTGCACAAATCCATGCTGATTTCAAAGAGCTGGTCAGGTTTAAAAAGAAAAGATTCAGTAATTGCAATGGGGAAGAGAGAGAACTATTTAATTCCAAGTTAATGTTGTGATTTGAGTGAATGCCTTAGAGCTAGTTTCAGTTACTTGAAAATCTGATTCCTAAAAGTCCTTTAAAACACTTCAAAAGGAGTGCAAGGTTTTCCTAAGATTTTCCTTCCCTGTTATTGTCTCTCCTTTTCATCACCTCTGTGTTATCCCAATACTCTGTGGCTCAGTGTTCAGACACAGGACAGGGGAAGGCAGCACATTTCAGTTGTAAGGTGTACACCCAACCCAAGATAGCTGGTTGAGCAGTCCCACTTCTCCTCCTGCCATCAAATCTGGGCCAAGACCCCTAACTGTAGGGCTGAAGGTGCAGTAGAGCAGCTTAGGGTGACAGCCTGGTTCTCTTGATCAGCCTGTAAAGGAACTGAAGTGGAAAACCCCCACCTAACAGACCAGTGAGCTGGTTAAAGCACTATGGACATGAGAGAGCCATTTGTATTTAGTTTTGAATGGTTGATGGTAGGATAGGCTGCTGTTGTATGCCTGGCCCAGGTGGACCCTGCATGAACACAAAACTTGCAGAAAGGCCCCATTTGTGCAGGATCTGAGGCAAGAAGGGACCACGTGTGTCCAGAGTCCATCCAAGTAACCAGAGCCATCAGCATTTCAAGCCTTTCAAGGCCATTACCCAGTTAGTGGAGAGGTTTTCCAGGACATCATGTTCTGCATCAAACACTGAGGATGACTTCTGGCAAGGTCCTACACTCAATCTCCTATCTTTAAATATTATCTTCGTTTAACACACGCCTTCCTCCCATTATTTCTTTTCATATCTCTTTTTCTATCAGGAAACCATTTGCCTTGGCATGTTTTTTCATCTTCTCATTTACATGTCTCCTGCAAGACTGAAACTCCAACATTGATTTTGCCACAAGATAATATTAATAGGATCAATAAACCACAATGACTATATCAAAGTGTCTGTTCTTCACCCTCCAGGACTGCAGAAGGTGCTTTAGTCTTAAAGTACATCTAAAACAACATCTCTCTCTTCTTGTCTACTCTCATGCATGAGAGACTGTCTGCCAGGTAAAAAATATATTATTAGCTTGCTGAAATAATTTAAATTTTAATACCACTTCAGCAGATATAAAATATTACTGATGCAATTAAAAAATAGACAATCAGCTCAATGCATCTAAAAATGGGTGCTGTATGCCCTGACAGGAATAAATGAAGTCTGTTGGGGAGACTATTATAAGTACAGATTTCCTCTTAACCTAAAAATTTCTTAGCTGGTAAAAGTCAGATGTCTTATTTCAGTCAGGTCAGCCACCATTTAACAATATTCCTAGGGGAAGATTGGGAAAGATTTGGTTCAAAGAAAGCTAATTCCTCTGAGGATGCACACAAGGGTAATTTTCAGTGGGGTTAAGTTATGTATTCCTTGGTTTCTTGATTAGTTGTTCCATGTAGTGTTCTAGATGGAACATTTCTCAAAGGTCACAAAATAGAAGTTGTTCTGGTTACAGGATGGGACAAAAGGTTGCAATAGAAAGTTTTTTCTGGTTACTTCAAGTTCTGTGCTGCACATCCCCAGCAAGCACTCACATGGTCATATCCTGGTTATTGCAGCCAGCTGCAAATCACAGGAGCAAAGAGATAAAAAATGTCACCTTTCATTTTAAAACAAAATATTTCCTTGTTGTGTTTTATTTTTCCTTAGTCTTTTTGATTCTAACCAATATCTGAGACTTGAACTCAAAGCATTTTCCAGACAGGTCAATCTAGTTCTTTTTCTCAAGATCATACGAAGTGTTTCAGTGAAACACTAATGACTTTGTTCAGCTTTGCCACCAAAATAATTTCACATGTAAGCAGCAAGTCCTGTGGCACTGGTGAGTTGGAAGGCAATGTAGGTAGGGTCTTTGTACAGATCAAAGTTGGCCTGAGCTGACACCAAAGGACAACTTTGTGTTCGTGTGAATGGGAACCAGGTTCTACTTCACGTAATCAAAATCATTTCACTGGCTGATAAAGATAAGCAGATGTTATCTGAAGAGGCATAAAGCTTTTAGACAGGGGATAGGAAGGCAGTCTAGCTGAGGAGCAGCAACTAAAAGTCATCACCTTTGAAGAGCCCATGTGAAATGCAGGGGAGGGCTCAGCCCCTTCCCTAGTAAACGTGTCTGAAAAAGCCCCATAAAGCCAGGCTGAGTAAATCAAAGCCAGCAGACTGCATTTGTGAGACTTTACTGGAGATAAAGGGTGAGATTTATAAAGCGCCCGTGTAATTCAGCAACACAAGTGCCACCAAAAATTCCTCCCTAAGGATTCTTGTAAATCCAAAACCTCTAAAAACAGATTTTGTGACTTTTTTTCCTATTGATTTAAGCGGACTCTGTGTTATCCCCGGAGCATTTTAAACATCTTATCAATATATTTTTCCAGTTTTGTTTGTATATACCAAACAAAGCAAAGGCCTTAACGTTGTCCCTATAAATAATGAGCCTGATTTATTTTGACAGTTTAGGTTTGCTTAAATCACGGAATGTTAGGGATTGGAAGGGACCTTGAAAGATCATCTAGTCCAATCCCCCAAATAAATATAATACAAATTTCAGGGCTTTAAAAACTAAGCTACGACAGAACACCACTTTTCTCCCATCATTATTTTTTTAAACATAGAGATGGAAAACAGATAATCTGGAAGCTTGAAAAATATAGCAGAACTTCCATTTAAATATTTAAGAGCCCCATTACAAAAATCCAGCTCTAATAAGTTGTCAGTGAGGACAATTAGCACAGTATGCTCAGCTACACTGGTGTACATCAGTAATTTGGAGAGGGAGGGTTTTTTAAAGGTCATCTAGAGCAACCTCCTGCTCCATGCAAGAGCCCACACTTGCTCAGGTCACTGTTGGTTTGTCTTCCTGAATCTTGAAAACCTGGAATAACTTGATTTATTCCAAATTTACCTTGGTGTAGTACTTGTCTACATAGCAAAACTAGGGAAATGTACTCAAATTAAAACTAGACACCAGTGTAAAATGAATGTGTTGAATCTTATTTGCCTTTTTGTAGGCATGGTTATTCATAACTAAAAGAGCAATAATTTGATTTCTGTTTCCAAAGTAAATTAAAGTAAGCTCAATTAAATCCAGTCTAATTCTGTGTAATATTGTCTTTTCAGAGATTTAATGCAGTTCAGCAAGTTGGTTTTAAGAGATGGTTTGGAATGATTTCACTGAGTGCCTCCAAGTTAGATCAAGGACCTCAGACATACTTAAAAATGTACCTGAGCCTTTTTATGACAATTAAGGATCATATTTTGGTCTTGTGGTTACACTGTGGGGTTTATTTGTCTTGTTTGGGGGGTTTTGCTGTGGTTTGTTTGGGGTTTTTGTTTGGTTATTTGTGTTTTGGTTGGTTTTTTTGGTTTTGTTTGTTTTACTTTCCATACAAAACTGGAATAGCTGGTTTTAAATTATAATTTTATCTGAAAGACAATGCCCAGTGAAACACTCAGAAGAATATTTCAGGTTTACTCTCAGTAATTGTCAAGGGAGACAGAAGGAACAGATCCATGCTAATCCATGGGATTACCAGGTATGTAATCATAATTTCCCTTTATTTACAGTGATGGGTTAGCTGTAGGTTGGATTTCTAATGTCACCTTAACTGGGTCTGGAAAAAGAGCAGGATGAAATAGGAATGAACGTGACGGGCCCATCTAAAAGGTCAAATTGTGGTCTCAGCAAAGCCATCAGCTTCTGAGGGTCCCACCTGGGTGCAAACTTCCCACCAGAGGCTCTGGCCACAACCTGGCTCATGAAGTCTCCAAATAGAATTTGGTCAAAGTACAGCTGGAGAAATTGCTTTAACCTTTTAACAAGTGCCCAGCTCTAAGCAGACACGAATGACTTCCAAGGCAAAATGTCATAGGAGAACAACTGTGAACGGTGGGGAAGTCAGTGAAAGAAATCAAGGGCAATCAACACTCAGAGACTAAAACTGCTAATTCTTCCTCTCTCCCTTCCCCAAGAGGGGCAGAGAAGGCTCTGAGGAGACCTTCTAGAAGGTCTACCAAAGGGGGCCTACAAGAAAGCTGGGGAGGAGCTGTTTACAAGGGCATGTGGTGATAGGATGACAGGCAATGCATTTAAACTAAAGAAGGGTAGATTTAGATTAGACATTAGGAAGAAGTTCTTTACTCTGAGGGTTGTGGAACACTGGAGCAGGTTTCCCAGAGAGGTGGTGGAGGCCCCATCCCTGGAAACATTCAAGGCCAGGTTTCATGGGGCTCTGAGCAACCTGATCTAGGTAGAGACATCCCTGCTGACTGCAGGGGGGTTGGACTAGGTGACCTTGGAATGTCCCTTCCAACCCAATGCATTCTATGATTCAAGCAAGTATGCTATGCAATAATGTAGGCACCAGATTGGCCTCAAAGGTGGGAAGGACTGACTGGCACCCTTTAAGTGCAGTAATTGCTTTCCAAATTTCTAATTTGTATTTTTACTACAGTCAAGAAAAACAGGTTTTTAAAATCCATTTTCAGAATTCCTCTGGAGTTTACTTACAGGCCATTAACCAAATTCGGTTTACACAGATTTTATAGATTTATAAATCTCTATATCTGAGAATGGGAACTGCCAGACATGGCAGTAAGGGTGAGGAAGGGGCAGAGCTGGTGCAGGGAGAGCCCTGGAGAGCTCCCTGCTCTGCTGGTTGCCTGCAGATCACTCTGCTCCAGCCCAAAAGGAGCTCACTTGCGTGCCAGGGAAGATATTTTCCATCACTGAGGGAGCTCCATGGGGAAAAGGCTGATCAAAGTAGTGATTAAAGGGGGATCTGGCAGGGTCAAACCCAGCTCCTTTGTTCTTCAGATTTTTTATAAAAAACATTTGCACTCAATAAATCCAGCTCTTCTCTTGAGGACACATTGGCAATTAAACTTTTGCTTGGCTAACCTGGCTGTCTCAGATTTGTTTTAGAAATATGGAGGAAAGTGGTGCATCTAGATCCTTGTAATTCTGAATTCTCTCCTTGTCTTTCACTTTTGCTCAAGCAGTTGAAGTTTCCTATTAAGCTATATTTCCAGAAATACATTTACAGTTAAGCTAGCGAAAGGATGCATTTCCTCAGACATTCAGCACTCTTGCTATAAACATTTAGAAAAATTCTTTATGTCCTTCAGTCAAAACTACAGCAACAAAAAAAGCTAATTACACTATAAATGCAGCAGTTCCTATTGCATTTGAGGGTGTGGCACCCACAAGAAACTTGACCAAGAAATCTTTACCTGTAGGGAGGATATTTTTTATGACTACCCAAACTCTGAAGACAAAAATAGATCTGGCAATCTGCACACAGACAGGAGATGAGCTGTGATTTTGATAGGAAGTGTGAGTTTTTAAGTGCAGCCTTCATGACTTGACTACTACATCACCTTGGGATGAAGGGGAAAGAGCACAAATTCAATCCAGCAACTTGGCACCGTAAGAAGCAAATTTTGTTTTCCAAAACTCTCAAACCAGAACCTTAAAATTGCTCAGCTGTAGCAACATCCTTTGAAACTAAGTCACCTAAGCAGAGCCCAGCACAGAGGACAGTCAGATCTTGCTTTAGCTGTCACACCCCACCTAACCAGCCCCTCAGCGTTGAGCTGAGAACTCCGATGTGCCATACAGGAGATAGAAACTCGCACACAAAAATACATTTGTTACCAGGCTTTCCAAATGCAAGCCTCTCTTACAGGAGTTGACAAGCCTTGTTTATTCACTCTGAAGCCCTGGTACAGGGCATGTTATCAGACTAAGCCCCTACATACAAAATTTCCCATATTTTCTAGGTTATAGCAATGTGTTTTGCAAACTTCAACCAAGCAACTCTTTCTTTTTGCACTAAGGCATCCCAGATTTTCTTTTCTTCCTTCCTGCTTTTTTGGTAGACTTCTACAAACTGCATCTTTGACATAGCATGAAATGTGGAAAGGCCCCATTACCCCACCCTGTTACAAACCATTAAAGAAAATTGATTATTTTCCCTCTGTGGTTTTGCAAAAAAAAGTATTAGCACTAGCAGGAAAGAGATTTTTTGAAGGCTATGTGTTAGCTTCAAAATACCCCATGAAGATTTTGTTCACAAAATGCTTGACAAGATAAAAATGATGGTGTTTCAGAAGTCTGCAAAATGGTTTCACCCTATAATACCAGTTCTCCAACTGTACTGATGCAAGAATAGTTATTCTGAGCAATATAACTGTTCCCATGCATACAGAGCACTGTTTGCACCAAGTCTCATATCCCCTGCTTGCACTTTTCACCCACTTATGGCCCCTCCAAGGTTGCTCCCACAAATGAGCCATCTCTCAAGGAGTATTGATTGCCCACAACTGAAAGCCATGTGGAGCTCAAGCAACACCAATCTCAACACTAGTAAACCAAATTAAAATCTGACCTTTTACAATAGAACTCGTATCTCCTTAGCGTGTCTCTTGCTCCATCATGCAGGAAGAAGTGGGTCAGAATACACAAGGATGAGACATAGACACCATAGAGGAGACCCCTGAGAGCAGAGGGAAGGTGGCCATATCCCTTTCCAGCCTTTAAATAGCAAAGGGTGGTCAGGTGCTGACAGATCATGAGCAGGAGGAGCTGATTGGTCATGAGAAGTGTGAACTGGCTGCAAAGGATTAGCCAGGAGCAGGGGGAGTTGGCCACTTGGGATTGGCCAGGTTACAAGTTGCTCTCCAGATCTCCACTATCTAACACTTGAGGAGGGTGTTCAGCCCACCTCAGGCTTCTTCTGGAGGCAGTAGCTGTAATGTTGCCACTGTGGGATAATGAGTATGAGCTTGCTCCTACCTCGAAGAAATCAGTAGCAAATTTTCCATTGCCTGTGGTTGCATAGGGTTGGGACAAGCTGCCCAGGGAAGTTGTGGATGCTCCATCCTTGGAGGTCTTCAAGACCAGGTTGGATGAGGCCCTGGGCAGCCTGGTCTAGTGGGAGGTGTGTCCCTGCCATGGCAGTGGTGTTTGACCTGGATCTTTAGGGTCCCTTCCAACCAAAACCATTCTATGATTCTATGAAACTGTGTCCTTGGTTCATATGTGTTGCTGCTTTTCGCACAGAGGAACAAAGAAATACATAAGAATCAAAGGAGAAGCCAGATGTAGTATTAACACCACCAACAGGCTCCTGAGATCAGTCTGTAACAACCTGTACTAAAATTTCCTCATTTATATATCACTGCTCTATCTGAAATGCCTTATATCAGGCTGAGGGACCTTTTAGTGAAATAAAGCCATATCCAAAGCAAGTTTGGTGATGTATCCATAACGAAACCACAAGTCAGTGTCTAGGGAAACCTGCCAACTTCCAGCATGACTTCATGGAGTGATGGAGTTAAACTGAATTAAGTAAATAAAAGTTAATTTTTCTCTCTGCTTGAGGAACTTCAGGTGCCGAAAACCCATGGTCTGTGGGGTGCAAGTAGGCAGTCCACCCATCTACCCAGCAGATTAACATCATGAGAGGATCAGAAATGAAATGCTGTAACTTGCACCCAAGTACTGCATTCTGAAGAGGAAACAATTAATTAGTGCCAGGTAATATTGTCACAGGCTGATTAGGTGACACAGTGATTAATACATTTCCTCAACCAGCTCGTAGCTGCACTGAAGACACAGCAAGGTTCCCTTTCACTGCAAGCAAATATTAAAACAACATTCATTATATTTTCATGAAAGGGAAAAAAAAAAAGATGACCTTGGCAGAATTTCTGTCTCTCCTTCTCCCTCTTTCAAAACCAAACCAAACCAAGGCAGCACCTCCACCCAAGCCCATCAAAAGACAAAGCCCAGCAGAAGGAAACGTAGACTTTTTACCCATTGAAGATGTTTTAAGATGGGCTTTTCCTACAGGGATTCCAGAAGCCCCATTGCAGCAAATGAAGTGGAGCATGGGCCAGTGAGTCAAGGAGGGAACAAGAGCAGACATAGTGCAGCGAGCTATTTTAGACCATTATTGGAGATCTGTAGCCCACCTCTCCAGTGGCCTGCTTCCAGCTAAAAGGCTTCCACTTGAGTGCTTCAGATCATGTAAGTTTGTTTAAGATGCATAATTCATGAAGGGTACATAACACCATCCTTGAATAACTTCTCACTCACCACCTGGTTGACAGGCAGAGAGCTGACAGGGTGGTGTGACTTCAGCAGGCTGGCATTAGCACGCTATGTGTCCCAGGAAGGGACAGGCACCACTCTATTGTCTTAACCCCTTTGTTGCTGTGAATGCCCGAGGAAGCCAATTGTACCAGCTAATCCCATTATTAGGACTATTCCCACCCCTTGTCATTACCATTGGAATAAGAGAAAAGCAAACGATGTGAAGAGTTATAACTACTTACATTATAGCCCTTGAAAAGAATGTGTAAAGAAAATGTCTGTTTTTATAGGCTTTAAAACCAAAAATCTATTGCACACCAAAGGCCAAGTACGACCATCCCTACTCAGGCTGAGGAGTACCTTGCAACTCAAATAGTCCCACTGAAATCAATTTGGGATTATATAATGCAAGTAAGGAAAGCACCACCTGGTCTTTTGGTAGCAAAATAAGATGTATGAGGAGCAAATCCTCAGCTAAAATTAATGTGATTTGCCTCGTTGTGGCTAATGGAGCCGTGCCCATTTACATCAGCCTGGAGTCCACTGTAATAGTGTGCCTGTTGTAGAGCACTTGGGTTTTAATTACCACTGGTAAATAGCACGTCCTTAAACTTTATAGATGTTATATATTTGCCCTACTTTATTTTGTAGATAAAAGCCCAACTGCGGCCTGATAGGCAATTTAGGAATGATTTATGGACTTTGTCTGCTGTTAGCAACAGTTTGGAATTTGCTGGGTGGCAGAAGGGAGGGATTTTTTTCTAATTTATTTTGTGAGAAAATGGTTTGAATGAAACTGTCATACATTGTTTTCCCTTATAAAATGGTGACTATTTCTTTTAACAGGGCTTTAGAAAAAGGGGAAAATATCTATAGAGAACAATGGACAAAATAGACAGCATGAAGGTTCTATTGCATGGTAGAGAAAAAGAATTACTTTCCTTAATTTTTGTTGTGGGTCAGCCATCCCAGCAGTGAGCCTTGTCCCACTCCCACCTGAATCCCAGGCTATTCCCCCTAGAATTCCATGTATTTTGTCTCCTTTATCACTGATATGGGCCTCCCACTGTCAGGCTTGATGTGACATTTGGATTAAGCACAGACACCTCTCCATTCTGTTTAAAAGGCAGAAATGGCAAACACATGCACACACAAGACAGGACAGGTTAGTTTTTGAAAAGCAGAGTGTATGGGGATTGTCATCCCCCTGTACACACAGTTTCCAGAATAAACATTTTGCACAAAGCAATATTTTGCCTCCTGTGTACTGCAGGGCAGTGAAGTGAAGCAGAGTTTCCACCCAGGCCACTCTGAGCATGTGCATTTTAAAAAAGGGAAGATTTTCCTCCCAGGAGTTCAAAGAGGTTTTTTAATTGGCAGCTTATACGACCCCACTGTGATTTCTGCCCTCTTCCAGAGTGCTGAGACTACCTGAAAAGTGATTTGTAAGTCAGGGAGAAATAGTGAAATGCATGGACCTGGTGTATTGACATGCACTTTATCCACCCTTGTTGTTCTGAAAGCTAGCATGGTCTCCTGCTTTTACAAGGGTCATTTGAGTCTTTTATCTGAGTCAAATCCTGCTCTTGCTTCCTGCAGGGCATACGAGAGACACGACACTGAACATTATTCTCTTACCAAGGGAGAGAGATTATCCCTGTGGCATGGGTGCTTCCTGGGGACAGCCAAAAAAACTGACAGGAGGGAAAAGTTGTCTGTTCCTCATGCCAATGGTTCCCCGATTACTGAGGTGTTATTAGGAGAGGAAAAAGTTGAGCAAGACCATTAATGTTGTTATGTTGCACCTCTCCCTGTGCATACTTGGATAGAAAGGCCAGGGAGGCAATAGGTGCCTGCAGGATGCTTTGGCTGAGGATCCCTTCTCCAGAGTCTGACCTGGAAGGGGCATAGCTGCAGGATTCAACCACAGTCTTTGGGAATGGAAACATCCCTGGGAGGAATGGGGACTTCTTCTGAGTTCCTGGGAAAAGCAATATAAGTAAACTCGGGAGTTTAAAGATTAGGGTCTGCTTTTGTGCATCATCAGAGTCACCAAGCAGGGGGATCAGCAGCACAGCTAAAATCCAGGGTGCCTCTGAATGATAGACTAGAGGCCAAGCTGGAGAGGAGGATGGGAGCCCAGCACAGTGTTTTTAAACACTTGAAACTCTGTCAAATTTCTGGTGTCTATAGGAGACCAATCCTCATTTCATCCAGCAACAGTTCTGCAAAGGGCCCACATTGACTCCAGCTGACAGGATCCATTATTACCTGCTTCAGTCCCTGTCCTTTCTCTGCCTGCCGTTGGTGACCTGATTTAACTGCCTGCTGAGGAGACTCTGCTCAGATAAAAGGGCTGACTCCGTGCAGGACCAAACCTTCTCCTAAATGGGCCTGTTGAAATATATATTGAAATAGTCTTTAAAAGTTTACAGAGTATTATGGGATCAGTACAGATCCGACCATTACTTATTAATTGTTCAATTCAAGGAATAACTATGTGATAGAAAATGGGGTGGAGACCTGGGAAAGAGGGACTTTAATGAGAACTCAGTGGCTGATACTTGGAAATATATTATTAAGTTTCTGCAGTGCAGCACTGAGATTTTCCAGTGTCTTCAGGAAAAGAAAAAGCACCCTGTGCTCTGGTGTCTCTTACAGGGTAGAGATGTTAGAGGTCAGCTCAAATGCACCCAGCCCTCTGCTAAAAACAAAGGGGGCTTCAAAAATGGCTTAGGAGGGTTATGCTCTGCATTGCCAAGGGTGGAAGAGGCTGGGCCTTTGCCTCTTGAAGTTACCTTTTCCTCCAGTAACATTTCTTCTCCTGCTTCTTTCTCTTCCAACTTTTCTACCTAAATCCTCAGTCCACAAAGCTCCACACTGATGTACAAACAGGCTTTTTCTGAATCATCTCCCTGTCTTAAAGTTAAAAGAAAATAAACATGCTTTGCCTTCCCAGAAATAAGCACCCAAGACAGAAGGAGCACATCTCATCCATTTCATTCCTTTAGAGATGTAACATGTTCACAGCAAGTGTAAGCAAGGGTGTGTATTCAAACAGGATATGTGGAGAAGTGTGTACAGAACAAGATAATTTCAGGTACCAAATCTTATACTAGCAGACGTACATGCAAAAAGCTATTTGTAGCCAAGATATGCAAAGAATTACATGTTCAACCATCCAGCCAAAATCTGCAGACAAGGCAATACAAGACAAAGAAGGTGTTAACGTGCACTTGTCTCTGGCAGGAGGATGTGAAAAGCATCACATCTGTCCTATCCATCAGGCAATTATTCATGATTCCTAATGGATAAAATTAGAAAGCACAACAAAGTCCTGAAAAATCAGTGGTTTTCAGAGCTTATGGGAGGGGAGGGCTTTGAGCATGTCCTTTCCAATCACCATTCAACCCTTTGGGAAAAGGATGGGTTGAAGACTGCTGTGTTGAAGTCTAAAGGGTAATACTTAGCTCATCCTGAGTTTAGATCTCCTTTGTGACCGTGAGAGAGGCTTGGACAGAGCTCATAGAAAATTGTCATACTAGTGTCATATCATCTCTGTTTCCTGGGGTACATTATGCAGTGAGTAGGCAAAAGCCCATGTGCAACCTCTACTCATACAGAAGAGAGCACTCATCTCTACACAAGAGGTGCCTAAGGCTCCTGACCCTTGTGGTAACATCATTCAATTGACACTTCAGCAGCTAAATAACCATCCTACGGGAGCACATCATGGTGCGAATACAGTCAACTCCCCACTGTTGAATGCAGGAATAAATACAAGTAAATGAGAGAAAAGTTCCTGCATGCTTAGATGCACAGAGCCTGTTTTTGGCTCTGCTCTACAAGTTGTGCTCACAGATGTGCCCAGCCCATGATCTCCTCTGTGGCAGGGGGATGTGACAAATGGCTGTGTGGGAAGGGAATGAAGCCCGTGTCCGGCAGCGCTGTGAGAGGTGAGGCGAGACGAGACAAACCTCCCCAGCCTCAGCAGGGCTCTATTGGCAAAAAGAGGCCAACAACGTGGCAGGGCACATGTTCTGCACAGAGCACCAGAGATGCAGTAAACCTTGACGTACAGCATATATCCACATAGCTGTAAAGAGGTTAAGACTCTCTTGGTAGGAACCAGTAGGCAAGAGCCTCAGGAATGACAATTTTTCTTTGCTGGCTGCCCCATAAGAGAACATAGGGAACAATTTCTCCTGCCTCATTTAATGGTCTCTCCCCCAAGAGTTTCGTTGTCTGATTGAGGACAATATTGTTTGCACAGGGATGCTGTAAGAGCGACCACAGCTTTATGAGGAAGGAAGAGATGACACCCAGTCTCACTGCATCATCAAAGTGACAATGAAGCAATTAAATCACTAACTTGATCCAAATTATATATAATCTTCATATTTCTCATGCTGTATTTTGGGCTTTCATTCTCTGCTTAGTTCTTTGCAGAGGTTGCTAGAGATTTATGATTTATAAAAGCATCAGGCTCCACTGTGTTTCCTCGGGTCCAGTTAAGGAAATCCAATAACACAGGACTTCTGTGTTGGGAACATATATATATTTCTTCCCCTGTAATGTTAGGCCTGTCAAAATGTCTGCTGAGGAGTCAAAAAGGAGAATAATTTTACTAGAACTGGTGAAACCTATCAGATAAGTATCAGAGAGCAGGAACTAGCATAGTGTGCTCTGATGAAGAAGAGGAGTAGTGGGGTCAAACTAGCCAGAGTTCAAGATAACTGGGATTTAGGTCTGCTTCTACTGACAATCTGTTGTATGACCTTGGGTAACACACTTTTTCTCTCCATGCTTGCTCCTCTCACAGTTTGTTTTGCCTTATCCATTTAAATCTGGAGATCTTAGAATGGTGTTTGGCTCCTAACATGTGTTCAAACAGAAGCTGCAATGGCGAGACCTTCATCTCTGTTGTGGGGCTCAAGGTACTACAGTAATACAAACAATAATAAAAAAGAATTAGTGATGCAGTATAACTGCGGTTCTTCCTGCCAGATCATCTTTGTGCTAATAAGTTCTGTTTACTCGGGGAATATTCAATAAATAATAAATAAAACCTCAGGCTGAGACTTTCCCAAGCACAGCAGGTAATTCAGATGTATCGTCCATTAAAATTAATGGAAAGGGTGCGTCTAAATCCCTCAGCGCGCTCGGGAAATTCTGAGCTTGAATATTTAATTTCTAAGCTAGGCAACTGGCAGGATGGGCTCCATATCCAGCAGACAGTGGCGTTGAAATTAAGGGGAGCAACGGGTGTACTTGGGTGCAGAGCTCTTACCTGAGCAGCTTTGCTGGTCATCCAGTTGTTTTTGCTCCCCATAGTCCTGTGTGAAGTCTGGGAATCAATTGCTATGTGCCTACAGAGGATTGGGCTGGGCAACCTGTGCTTCCTCTGGATTCTGAAGATGAACAGAAGGAGCAAAGCAAGGGAGTTTAAAAAGGAGCTTGCATGCAATATCCCTTCTACCCCTGCTACCCTCACTGCTCCAGCCTGAAATCATGCTCACACAGTGCTGCTCTTGCTTTTGGCACGAGTCGATGTGGATCCAGCAAATGGGAGGTCTAAAACAACTCAGAGCCACCTACTCTCCTTTTCTCATCTCCAAATTTCTTAAACCCAGCGTAAGGCGGGGGGGGAACAGCACCAGGCTTACTGTAAACGCCACATTACTATGTAGGACAGGACTGATGTGCTTCGAAAGGTGCTCACTGCAGCTTTGGTGGATCACTCTGTCTCTGTCAGCATGACAGATAACAGCCTCCAGACAGCTATGAGCACATTAAAAATATACTTCTGTCTCCGAGCAATCACACATCGGTGCAGCGCTGTCTCGCTGCAGAGAAGCAGAGGAGGCTGTACCTCTGGGAGAGCTGCACAAACAGCTGTGCCTGCCTCAGCTCTATTTTTCACTATTGTTCCTTCCTGACAATTTTGCCACCCTTGATAAAAACCCGAGCGAGAGGAAAAAACGAAATGAGTTCTTTCTGACACGTGCATACATATTTAAGCATTGCTGCCACTATATGTTAGAGTTGCAGGCACTTTAACGATGCCTCTTAGTTCCTTGCTCCTTGCCTGGCGTCAGGTAGTAACATCAGGCTATAAGGTTTCAGAACCTGAACAAATCTCCTCTTTCTTCCCATTTCATACTGGCCATTAAACTTATATTATCATCAGAATCACAATGAAACCGAGCAGTTTCTATAATTCTGGGAGGAAATGAGGCTGACAGCATCAGAACAAAACACACATCATTAACAAAGCCCTGCTCATAACACTCTCAGACACAGCTTTGTGAATATTCATACTCCATTTTTGAGGGACACTAAGCTTAAATTTGGACATTTCAGTTGCGTCACCGGCACTTGAGCCTTCTGAGATCAGAGCACCAAGGAAAAATAACAGCTCTCCGTGCTGTTCAGGGTATCTTTCTCTCAGTAAACAAGGCAGAGGCAAGTTTCTCTACAAAAAAACCAAAAAAAGAGATGGTAGACCTGCATTTGAATGAGTTGTACCTCACTTTTTAAAGAAGTGGATTGTGAATATTATGATGCTGGATTCATCATTAGAGGACAGACCAGATGGTGAAGGCTCAGAGTACAGTCTCATCCCTATGCACAGGGATTTCTACAATTGCATATTAACTGTTATTGGAAGTTTCCATACATATGTAAATCCCTCTGTACTGGAATGAGAATACCCTTTAATGCAAAGCGTTATGTCCATTACAATAAGTAGCATGAATAGCTAATTTTCATTGCAATTAAACTGAAAATCAATTTGACCTGCTGGCATCTTGAGCTTAAAGCAGGAATTTTATAAATTCTATCTTCTGTTTCAACAGCACCTTTCACATCAGTGACACCTTCGTAGCTACAAATAGCAGGAAAGTCCAGTTACATTTATGTCAATGAGCCCCAGGTAAAATTTTAATGTTCAGGAGGTATTGAGAGGCATTGGTCTGCTTAAATGCAGTTCATATGCATGCTAACATATCAAGTATGTGCATGCTTATATTTACTACATTAGATTTAAAAAAAAAAGAAAGAGGTCTGTAAAACTTCAAAAAAGAAGAAAAAGCCCTAAACACTTACCATTAATAAAACCCCACCAAACCAGATTCCTATTCTAATGCCAAAAATGTGTCACCCAAAGTGCTCAGTGCTAGTAGCTCTCCTGAGGGGTAAGGCCAGTTACCATTAATATAGTCTTAAAATAGCCAAATAGTCTCTGAGACCTCTTGAACCCATAGCATCATTCCCTGAAGGCAACCATGCATCTCTCCTGGAGATACCTGGGTAGCTCAAGCATGATCCTGCATGGAGTGAATAGTTAAGCCATCCTTACTTCATCATTTTAATTAAGGAGAGATTCTGTTATTTCAATACTGCACTGAGTTCTTGGGAGAAGGAATTCAGTAATATGTATAAGGTGTCACTACAGTCATGGTAGCCACCCTGTTAGGAAAAATACCACAATCTCTGACACAATTTCTACTAACTGCACTGACACCCAGTTATTTGATCCACCAGAAGATCCATAGATTGCCTGTGCTTCCTTTCACTGTACAGAGAAATCAATCTATTCTGCAGGGAATATTAACAAATCAACACTCCAGAGAGAAAATATTTAAACATCTGTTCAGAGCAGAGTGTTTCATAGTCTTCTGGAAACTAGAAGGTGTTTTTATTGGAGTGTGTCTAGAACCACTTCAATAAAATTACATATTTTCCTCATTTCCTCATTCTAAACTCTTTTCGTTGCAAACAACATTTAGTTACCATTCACTATACTGCTGAATTTTACTACATCGGGATGAATTAAACTATCCTGGAAAATTCACCCAAAATTCAGTATTAAAACTATGTCCAAAGCGAACTCAGAAAATTCAAACCACAGACATTATCTGGAATACTCATCCATGACTTGTCTTGGAAGCAGAAGCAGTAAATACATTTTGCACATGAACTTAATGTTAGTTCATTGGTGCTACCTACCTTCAACCTCCCCTTAGCAGTATCCCTGGATGGAGCTCAGCAAATGTGTCTGCCAAGTATGTCAAGATCATTGAGTCTCTTTATCATAATTGTTTTGCTTGGAGCTCCCTTTCCATCCTGCCTGACTATAGAATTTCATTAATCTGAAACAAGTGGAAATCATAGGAACAATGATTCGTCCTCCCTTAGTCACTCCTCAGAAGACAAAGACCTGGCCTCTTCTTTCAAGAAAGAGCTTGCCTTAAAGTGAATTTATAATACTTAAAGTAGAAAAGTTGTTTTTATGTAAAAAGCCTGCAAAAGCAATTCCATTTCTCCCAGTAGCACTATGATTATATCCTTTAAGGGTTAAAAAGGTACAGCTCCCCCCAACCTAAAGACAAAGCTTCCAAAAAGCTGTTACAAAATGAATGTGTTGAATTGACATTATTTGTGCCCTGGAAAAAACTGTCAGGCACAAGTTAAATATTAAGACTACTAGTAACCCAGAGATAACTATCAATTAATGAACCTTCCTGATGATTTTCATGTAGTTGCATGAATTTAATAAAATTTCCAAGTCTTCTGCTGCATCAAGGCTCTTACTGTTCTTCCTTTCTCTTTCTTCTCCTCTGCTGTTGGAGAGAGGACAGATAGACCCGTGGCTGAAGTGTCACATCTTCACAGAGGCCAGACCTTTCAGCCTGTCACATACAATGGAAAAAGTTATTTCTGTCCTTTGCTGCAGAAAGACTGTGCTAAAGTCTGGCTCTTTTTTTTTTTTAATGAGCCTACAAATACAATATCACTTGCTGCTGTCTTGCGAGTGTGTGTATATGTGTATAAAATGAAGTATAATCCTCTGTTTCAGTCTAAAAGAGGAAAGGGGTGCAAATGGAGGGTCATTGTAAAGCTGTGCAGAGCACGGGGAAGTCAGCCAAAGTGCCCTTTCAGAAATGGCAGCCTTCCCAGCCCTAAAGTCTTTTGTGAAAAATAAAATATTCTATGACATTATTTTCCAATTTCAGCTTTCTCCCTCGTTGGGCTCCAGGGTGGTATATTTCCAAAAGTTCAGAAATATTTTGCTGCTCACCATCTGCCTCAATAGCTGGACATATTGGACATCAACACCAGGACCAAATATCCGTGGCCCAAGGACACCAAGCAGCCACCAGTGGGAATATCCAGGCTCCAAATCTCTGCAACCTCACTGACCAAAACCTTAAGGGCACACAAAAATAAACTTCCTTTCCCTGCACACTCCCCTTCCCTTCTTGTTTAATATTAATACAAAACTGTCTTGTCAACTTAGGATGAGCTTGGTTTTAAGTAAAAATGGCTTACTGTACCCTGAATTTGGGGAAATGTGGTGTTGATTTCTCCTCTGGGCAAAGAGCACTGGATGTTCTCCTTTGTGGTTTGGCTACAAACCTTTGCACAGTCTCTTTTGTGGCATACATCACTAGGCAGTTAGTCTCCATATGCATGGGATTTGTACAGCCCTTTCCTATAGTTCAGGATCCTTCTAATGGAATTAATTTCATTATTAAATATTTCATTACGAGGCTGCACTAGAAGCAGCCACCCAGATTTGCTCTTGGCTTGAGCAGGCTGGTCCTGGTGAACTCATGCAGAGGTCTGAAGAACTACAAACCTCCTGTACCATGTACGTGGTACATTACACTCCACAGCAAAAACTTTTGGAGGTGCTAGGCAATGTAACCTCAGTACTTTCCCCTAGAAATACCTATTCATGTTTAAAAAAGGAAGATGATTTATTTTGACACTCATAAATACTTTCCTTCTCTTCCTTTCCCAGCCACTTTCTCCTTCTCTCAGATACATGCATACATGTCTGTGAAAGAAATAAAGATGGTGGTGTTAGTATTTGATGGTTTTCATCCTATTTTCCAATGTGAACATTTATTTTCGGTTTATGTGCTGGATATTGAAGAATACAACCAGTATTTCAAATTTCATTGCTTAGGGGAATGGAGTTCTTTCAAATGAGGACTAGATACTTCTGATGTTGGAGTCCTCCTTTGAAGCATACCAAACTGTCATGACTGAGAAGACCCTAATGCAAAGGATAATTATTCAGAACTACCTACTTGGCAGATCTCATCCTGGGACTTTATATCCTGATAATCCAGAGGTTAATTCAGGAACAGACTAAACCAGACCAATATTTCCAATGGCAAATACTAAAAAAGCCAACCCCCAACAAATTAAAGACATGATTCTGAAGAATTATGGAGCTGAACTGAAAGCCATGAAATTAAAAAAATATGTCAAAATTTCTGTTTTCTGAGTTTGCATATTTTATTGTGAGAGGTGGAAAAAAAACTTAGCAAGTAGACAGGCAAGGCTCTGGGCTGCTTTACCCAGGCAACATGAGTTTAAACCAACTATCCTGAAAATATTCTGGCTTAAGACCCAAATTTGCTTCATGGCAACTTCCTGCTCTTCTCAAAGCAGATGAACAAGTTCTCTGAATCCGGAGTGAAGCAGATAAAATACTTAAACTCTAGGTGTTGCTGTCACACAATTTCCTTGCTATGAATTCCCTACATTCCAAAATATTTGCTTAAACCTCTTTGTTGGCTTTCTACTGGTAAACAATATCTCTGCACACAGATATTGCTCCTTTCCTCTGGCAGGTGATAAATGCCAGAAATGGGCCATTCACACACATACACAGTGGCAAAACAGGAAAACTGTGACCTACTGTGAGCACCAGAGAAAAGCTCTGCTTCAGCTCAAACTACAACAACAACCCTGACTTTGGTGCAGCCAGGAAGGAGGGGGAAAGAGAAATCAAAGTTATGTCACCCAGTAATTGAGCTGAAATTTCTCTTTGCTTTTTGCAGCCTCTCTCCACAGTGTGGAGCAACAAAAACCATCCCTGGGACAGTTGTATACATGTTAATTGGCACCCTGGAAAGGATCTTCTCTTCCCTTGTTAAGCTGAAATCTGTTGGGGAAGGAGCTCAAAGGATGCAGATGNGTCCTGCCTGCACATGGCTCAGAACAGAAGAAACACGATGGATTCAGGCCTGTGTACAATAGCAATTCAGAAAATCTGTATAAAATTACAGCTGTTGCTAGAGGATACTAACCATGAGATTTGAGTACCTGATGCAGGGAGGAAAGAGCTGGTATTTTCAGGTCAACCAGAAGCTATTGTGTTTGGAAGTGAGAGGAAAAAATTGTTCACGTTGCCTTTATGAAACATGTAATTTTCCATCTCCCTTGCCATGCTTTAAGAGCTTAATTAGACACAGTCGACGTAGACACAAGCCCAGCTCCTGTCTCAAGCTTCTATTTCCAAAGGTCACAGGTTTCATGCTGATCCTCTGCATTATGCTATCATTTCCATGAGAACCTAAGGAGGGGAACATTAATTGCCTGTGACTGTAATTGGCTTCATGATGGTTGTCAGGCCAGTGGCTGGGAACACACCCCAGAACAGCTGTCAAACATGTAATCTGGCAGAAAGTCACCAAGTGTCGGGAGCGTGCTCTGAACAGGACTGACATTTTCCCTGCCCACAGAGGCCCTGTGATCAAGACAGATCTCTTGACATAATGATTCTCAAAAGTGACTAATTTGAAATAGTTTCAGCTGATGCAAAGCGAAGATGTGGAGCGTGCACAGTCTGTTGGCAGCAAGGTTCACCTCAAATGGTGAAAAGGAATCGTGCTCTCCTACACCTCTGTGTATTCAGGCCACGATGAGGTGACTGTGTTATCACTGACACAGCAGTGACGTTCCTGGGCAAGGATCAGTTCAAAAAAAGCCACAATCAAAGCAGGAAACCACTGGATAGTGACCAGGTACACATGGTCTAATGGGCATTAATATCAGAGTTGAATTCTCTTCTGCTAAGTCAAAACCAGCCCTCCCTTTGAAGCCAAGTAGAGCAACTCAGATCAATCAAAATATCATCAGGCAGAAGTTGTGTTCTTTGTGTTGCTACCAGAAATATCAATTCTGCTCCCTAAGACCACTGAAAAACAACTATCCTTGATGTAATATGCAGTATAGCAGAGAGTTTTGAGTGTGATGTTTAGATCTGTATCTGCCAGTCATACCACAGCAGCTCTGTGCTCTGCAAGCAATTGCCTTTTCTTCCTGCTGGACCAGTCTCCAGCTTGCCTTCACCCTGATGGGATTCCTGCCTTGGGGTACCAGGGTGTGTGCTCCTTTCAACTGCTGATTGGCTATCAGTGTTATTTCTATTTTAACAGAAAATTCTGGGCTCCACTGAGCTATGTGCAGAGAAAATCCAGAGTGAGTAGTAATGCATGTCTCAGGGAGATGACAGTCTAAATAGAAAGGATGAACAGGGGAGGGAAGGGAAAGGAAAGTTACTGATGGCAAGCAGAGATCTTGGTCATGAAAAGAAATGGCCAAGGTCAAAAGGAGAACACTGTGTTGGAGCTAGAGGAATGACCCCAAGGCTTCACCAAACCTGGTGCCTTCACACAGAATGTGCTTTTCCACAAAGGAATACCTTTTGCAAACTTCAGCCAAGAGAAGGATAATTCCACATGTGGTACATAGTGAAGCTGTTTTTTCCCATTTTCTGCCAAAGAACGAGATGGAGCAGGGACCAATGGGAAAGATATGACTATGGCTGCAGCCTTCTGGGTATTTGTTCAACTAGAAGAAAGATGCTGATGTTTCAGCTTCTCTCTAATGGGATTTTTAGGCATTGTTCTCTTCTTGTGTTATTACGGGATTTTCCCTTGTTTTCAAGCAGCTGTTTATCACACTAATGAAGAAGGTGAATTGAAAATGGAACAGTTAGTAAAAAGCCTTATTTCCTGAAGCCCATCAGAAAGGAGACTGGTAAAAACTCTATTAACAAAACGACTATATATAATGACCAAAAGGACTTGGAAGGTGACTTATTTCCCTGTAGTCATGGATTTAAACAGTTTGCTGCATATTTCTGCTGCAAAATGTAAGACAATAATCAAATGAGAATCCTCTCAAAAACACAATTAGAGATCCCAAGTGTTAAGCATGCAGGTACTGACATGTACAATTTCGGATTAGAAATACAGTTTCTTCTAATTATACAACACAGCAAAGTAATCCAGCAGCTATATTCATTTAGAGGTAAAAATGAGCTTACTCCTTCACACACCTACATATTTACACAGTTGCAGGAAGGAAAGTAAATACTCTAGCACACACCACCCATATGTGAACACACATGCACCCTTGAAGATGGCTGCTTCTAGCAATGCAACACTAGAACATGAGAAGTACAGTAATATTGGTATCTGTTTTCTCTTGTGTCCCACAAACTGGGTCATACATGAAAAAGCCAGTCCAGGAGCCCCACATGTTTGTTACAGTGGCACAAAGACCCTTCCCCATGTGTGCAGAGCACTGTTTGGAGCAGACCACACTTATCAGTGTCACAGCTACTCAGGAAAGTAACCTCTAGGACTGAGCTTACTTCTTACCTCAGTAAAATCAACATTAATTATAGCAACTTGTCCCTGCCATGGGAGGGGGGTTGGAACTAGATGATCTTTAAGGTCCCTTCCAACCCAAACCATTCTATGAACTCATTCACAACACTGATGTGAAATACACTGTAAGGCTGAACATAATTTAAAAATTCAACTCAATTTACACCCGCAGCAGCTCTTTTCCACATGGTTAGGGGAAATGCTGCAAAAGCACCACCAGAATGCCTCTGAAGTCTTTTCTCTCTGCCATAAGAGCAGGAAGATCCTATGCTAACAAGCAAATATACTCCTGGGTAGAGCTAAGGAACTTGGTAAAGCAATAAGTGATGCCAATAGGAAGACTCCCCAGACTGAAGATGAGGCCATGTATATATTGCTTTGCCATTTGGACCTGGATTCAAACTGTCTGAGCTGGGAAACAGAGAAAAAGAACAGCAGAGCCATCCCAGTGACCTCTCAGTGAACCTCAACTGGGTAGCTCTTTGCTCCCTCCTACACTTTAATTCATATTTCTGTGCTGATTGTAATGCTGTGTACTGGCCCCAGCAAGAATTAAATTAAATATTTATACTTTTGTGATGAGATACTTTGTTACCCTGTAAAACTTGCACATATGGAACTCTATTAATTTATGCTAATTCCTTATTTCTCTAGGAGAGCCTTTCTCCTCATTAGCATCTGATCGTTTAATACAACTTTACAGCACACACTAAATTGAAGCCCATAATCTTTTGTAATTGAAGCTTCGTGTGCATTCATTGTCATTTTTCACAAAATAAATGAGGAGGAAGGGAGATGTGCAGGGCAGCATTGCCTCTGCCTGGCACGCACGGCTCCGGGAGGGGATTAGCTCTGCAGGAGCTCTTTGCAGAGCCAGCTGCAGGACCAGGCTACATTTGGAAGCCTGGACCTGCTCTTGTGTGGCTTGAGGAAGCATTTTCTGTTGACCTCAACAAGAAAAGAACCAGGCCTGTGGTATGGTGCCAGTGCCTGCCAGATGTATTTGAGGGTGGTGGTAGGAAAAGGAAGTAGAGGTGGAAATTTCATCCCACAGAGGATGAAATTGTCCAGTTCACCCTACCCAAGAGAGTCCCCTTATTGCCTTTGTCTTCTGCTTGATCCATTGCAGCCCCTTGTTGCCCTTTCTGGACCTTGCCATTATGCTGCTGACATTATGTAAAGATCTGGCATTACTGGGGAGGAAATGAGTCTTTCTTCCCTTGCCACAACATTGCCCTTCCTTGTCCAGTGGACCAAATTAATTTACCCACAAGTCTAATGAAATGAAGCAAATAGCTCTGGCTAGTGCAGAATCTGTTCCCTCTGCTGGGATCAATCTCTATTCTGGTATCAGCTTCCCAAGCTCATCTGTGAGACTCCTCTAATCAGGAGGCTTGCTCCAGAGTTCATCTCTGGCCATAAGCTGTAAACCACAAACAAACCAAAAGATTTCCCATTCCAGGAAAGAAAAACAACAGTGTTTTTTTTCTTTCAATACCTGGCCTCAAACAGAAACCAGCAGGGAGCAGGGGGGTGTGCTCTATCTTCCCTTTCTTCCACCTTGCCATTAGCAGCTGGGGGTCTTCAGCACACTGAAGAGAGACAACGGGGCAGCTTCTGGACTTTTCTAGCAGCACTGCAAAAGAAAGTCTTTTTAAATTTTGAAGAACACTATAAAAATGTATGATTTATTGAAGTGTCAAATTTATGTCGTAGGGCACAGAGGAACAGCTTAGTGCTTCTTAAAATACTGTTGTTTTTTTTTCTTGCAGCACTGTTCACTTTGTTTTCAATTTAAGGGAACTTAGAAGAGACTCATTATTGCAACAAATCACTGAGTATTTTGAGGTTTTCAGTGCTTTTGTGTATTTTACACACAGTTAAATGAGGCTCAGCTTTATCTTGCTGAATTCTCTACGTTGTGTTTCACAAAAAGAGAGACTTGTGCCCAGCTACCATTGAACTTGAGCTGATAGGAGTGGAAGACCCGGTGTTTAAATGGAGTCTAGTAATGAGTTTCAAAATGCAGACTGCCTGATTTAAGAATATGAGCAGTCTCATTCAGGTCAGGGCCTTCTGATACACCTGTCTCAAAATTATTTTGAATTTTAATGTAAGACTTGTCAAGTGATTGCAGTCTGGGTTTATACCTTCCTGTCATTTACAGCAATAAGGTCTATGTAAAGACACTCCAGCCTCCACCAGCCCAGCTGAGGGATAGTTCAAAGCTAGGGCAGGGCTGAAAGAGCAGAAATCACCCAGCTGTGGAAGATTAATAATTGTAATCTACAGAAGTCTCTACATCTTTTGGGAGGAGTTTGTGAGCGCCACCTTAAATTTATCCTTAGAATTGCATAGAGGGGAGTACTGGACTTAATGCTACCATCTGATCTCAGGGACACATTGACAGAGACATAAACAATGAAAAAGCTAAAAATATCCATTGCCCCAGTTACAGAAAACACCTGCAGCCAGCAGAGCACTTAAAACTCATTTAAGTCTCATTGAGTTTGGTGAGAGCTAAAAACATGTCCACTGGCTGTTCTTGAGTCAAGGTGTTAAAGACAACTTTACTGTTTCTGCTTACATGTTGTGAAGGTGAAGCAATGTCTTCAACACCAAGTACTGTAGCCTGAGCAAACAGAACATATCAGCAATCTGAAAAAATTAAAAAAAAAAAAGACTCTATATTTTTAAATGTAAAAAACCACTTCCTATTTAAATGCCATCTGTCCACACTGATGTTTACTTAAATTGTCAGTTAATCAATGAAATCTATTTGAGCTAGCAGTACATCACAGCAAATCAGTGTAATCACCTTCATCTTCATTGAAATTTAACTGGACTCATCTCTCAATTCTGCCCCTGACCAGATGGGAGTCAGAAGTGGAAAACAAGAAGTACATTTTACCAAATGGAATGATGTACCTGTGTTGCTGAAGCTCCTCCTTTTAGGAGAGCACATCCTCATGTTCCAAAAAGCTCACTTTAGTACCTTTTATCCTAGGGCAAGGAGAGAAAGAGATTTGATTACTTATCTAGAAATTAACAGTACCTCTTAAAGCTTGTCTAAATCCTTTATCAAACAGCTCTTCACATTTCCCTTACACCTGGTTCAAGCCAGGAACCAACTGTACCAGTGTGTCAGCAATGCTCGGGTCTCTACCGACGTGATGGTCAACTAATGAAGGCAGTGGGCTTGAAAATCAGTGCTATCAGCCAGTTACACTGTCTTTTCAAGCACTAACCATAAAATTACATGGTAAGTGCCTTTTAAAGACAGTTACCACATGGTTATTGCTGCTTTCCAAATTAGATTGTCATCAGGAGCGTTAAGAAGTGAAAGATACAGGTAGGGAACCTGTTAATTCCTTAGCTCTGACAGGTTGGAGCTCCCAATGCTTATTCATTTTGCATTAGCAAGAACCATCAGAACATCTCAGCTCCCCACACCACGAGGTAAATTATTCCTGGAGCACTGTACTTGGTAGCTTCAAGTTTAATTACCTTGTAGCTGCAGGTCGTGTTATTACTTCGTGGTTACATGATGGTTTTTTATACCTATTTATACAGCCTATGAAAGAAAGTGACGTTGGAATGGATTTTTCTAAATTGACCCCATGCATACAGTCCTTTCATTGTCTGGAAAAATGAGAGTCTGCTCTCAGTGAGTATCAGCTGGATAAACCTGTATGGAGTCTTAAGAGCGAAACGTTTACTAATGTTTTGGCAAGATATTATGGTTTTTATGTAAAGCCAAACCAGATATTACAGTTGATTACTTCATATTAAACTCATGGGAACGGGACATGCATTTAAGAAAGAATTAATATTGTTGCCCATGTGAATTTCAGTAGAGAGCTGTTCCCAGCTCAGTTTGGATAGTGTTCCCTGATGGAGAACAGTCTTATCTCAAAAGAGACATTCAGATCATGAGTTTGATTCCTTTTATCGGTATCTTTTGTGATTTTTCCTTACATTCAGCATATCTAACCCTAAATAAGAAAAAAGCACAGCCTGTTTGGTGGCTGAGAGTCCAAGTTTAGAAACATGGTCAAGTTCTGCATCCTTCTCTGCTCAAGAATAGTGCTCTCATCAAAACTTTTCCAAAAAGAAGAGCCCTGTACTTGGAATTTGTGCCATATATAATGTGTTCCCTTCAGAGGGGAGAGTTGTATCCCTCACTACTGTCCAGGGGCACATCTCCATCACTGTGGAGAGATGTTGAGCTACAGCCAAAGATCTGTCCCCCTGACTGAGGTGAAACTTTTGAAGTATAAAGATGTATTTTTTTTGTAAAAGCATAGGAAGATACTATACCAACACTGTATTGCATTTAACTGCATAAATATTTTACTGGTTTTCTTAATGTATAACCCACAAAGATACTAACCTTTGCAACAAAGAGTGCATTGAATTCTTCTTTGCTGCATGGTACGTGGTTAATGTTCAGTCAGCTCATTGTTTTTTAATTGTGCAGGACCTCAGTGTGTTATTAAGCAGTGTATATTTTCTTACTGCATAAGGGAAGAAATACACATATATTTTAGTTGCAGGCAGCATCTTTAAACTTTATCTTGGAAGCATTGCTAAGTTTTCCAATTAAATGTTACAAATTTGTACTAGATTTTTTAGTATATATTTTGGTCATTTATCTGGTTAAAGGAGGAAGGAGTATTTTCTCTGCACTAGAACTGCAATGGTGGCATTTTCATCCAGGAAAAAAAAATTAATTTCGAGAAGTTAGCACTGAATTTAAGTATCTATCTCATACAATACCTGGTTTAGTCAAAGAAAGTTCTACTTATTGTGCTGGAGGAAACACTATAGGAGGCTTGTGAGCTCTTAATTGTGAAGAGGGCAATGTGTTTATCAGTACAAATACTTTTTCATCTAACAGATTCAAGTTCCTAACAGATTTTACCCACTTAATCATCACTTTCCTTTGTCCTTTTGGATCACAGGTATCATCTTGGAGATCATCTGCTCAGTGATATTTTGTGCAGCAAGTATTCACAGGATGTTTAGGATGAAGCATGGATTGAGATGACGTGATTAATCTGAAAAGTATGATTATGTTTTTCTTCCTTCCCTCCTTCCTCTATTTCCTGGCTTCTTTGTGTACCAAGAATAAACCCCAGATGCCCTTTGCAATTTGAAAAAGGGTTGTACTTCTGCAAGCAGAATTTCTGTAGGCACCAAGCCTTGGGATTTCACTGGGTAAATGAGAAGCTTGCAAGCAGCTCTGCTTATTTAGGGGAATGTGTGGCTGTGTTTTTTTCCTGAGAAGCCACAACCAAGAGTGGTAATTTCCACACCTGAGTGAATAAATGTGTAGTAACTAGAGAAAAATATGCACAGGTGGAATCCACGATCAGGAGTTTCTGGGAAGAAAGAAGACAAATATTTTTCCTCTCTTCAGCTGAAGGATTCTCAGTGCTTTCTACAAACCCAAGGGAGGCTTTCCCACTGCATGCAAAACACTCCAAGGTTTCATCTCTCATATGAAGAAGTAACAGAAGTAAAATCTTCTGGATACAGCCCGATGCAGACTTATTCCGGGTGCCTGCTAATTGACAAAGCAAGCCTCAAGAGCCATCTAGAGGTTGGTTTTTCTTAGAGGCTTTTTTATTATTATTTTAAGAATGTGGCTTCTGCCTGCCAGGAACAAAACCCCAGTTCCTCCAGGTTTTGTTCTTATGTGCAGCCTGGAAAATCAGTAAGACCCCTAAGTATATCACTGGAACTTGTGCAGTGTAGAGATAGCTTCAGGGAAATCATTCCCTTCACCAACAGTACAGCTGTTTTATTAAGGAGAAGCTGCATTCATATGCTACCAGAAAAAAATATTTCAGAAAGCATTTGGCATGAGGACTGAGCTCTTGTGAGTCCCAGACACTCTAGTTCATAATAAGGACTCACTAAGGGGATAAGTAGATTTAGCCAAAACTGGCACACAGCTGGAATTTACTTAATGATGAAGCTCTTACAGTCCTGATGGTATTGTCTGATCTGTTCTGGCTTCCCCTTAGGCTGAATCAACCTGAAATCAATAATGCTGTGAAGAGGGGCTATAGTTTGCAGGAGCATGGTAAGAGATAGAAGTTAGAAAGGGGGTCTGTGAGGTCACTCCCATTGGTTTTAGGAGGCCAAAATGTGCCAGCCTTCAAAGAGAGGCACCTTCTCTTTGGAGGGAATTGTGGGAGACTAAGTTTTGAGGTATCTGTATGGCTGCTTAGAAATAAAGGAGAAAACAGGGGGAAGAGGGTTTTGCAGACACATTGGTGAGAGCACTTCTTCAGTTTTAGCAGATGTGTCCATTTGCAGCTCCTGTCTTTGGTGGGCTGCATTTTTGTTCAAATTTCAAGACATTTCCAGACACAAGCATTTTTTAATGCTACCAATGGAGCTAATTTTCCATTTCTTGAGTTCATGTTTCTATTTGTCAAAAAAGAGCAAGTATGACTTTTCACTAAATCAGACAGAAACCTCATCCTGATGCCCTCTATCCTCCAGACAGAAGTCCACTGAAGTTCTTCTGGTGTAAGCTGCTTTGATGCTAATACATCTTTTATTTATCTCAACAAAGAACTTGAAGTTCTAAGTATACTTTGCCAGATCAAAACTGTACTAACTTGATAAATACTAAGTATACCTATTAAAATCCTTCTGAGTAGGAAGCACAAGTGTACAGAAGGTAACTGAGCAGGCATGTCACTTTAGGTTAGAGCATATACTTTGGATTTAGAGCAATCTCTTTGGTATTTCCTATGTAATTAATCTGCTGGAGGAAGCACTTGGATACCAGACTGGAACAGCTGAAACACAGAGTGTATGGACTGCTGATGTAGCACCAGTAGAACTGAGCCTGCAAAGCTCTCCGGAGGTATGCAGAAGTCAGCTCTAGGGAAAGGAGATTCCTGCAGCTTGGGCTATTTGGATTTTCCACTGAGGTTGAGTTTCTTGGGGAACCAGAATGCAGCGAGTAGCAACACAGGTTTAATTTCAGGATATTAAAACTTCCTAAAGTGTTTCTAAAGCGATAACCCAAACATCTGCCTAAGGGGTTCCATGAGGGCTCTGCACAAACGCCCCTTTGAAAGCCACGACCCAAGAGCAGCTCAACTTCTGCATTATGCATGATCCTCATCACGCTCACCAGATGTGGGTGGATGGGGGAACCAATGCAGATGCTGCCAGGGTGATGGCAGGGGCCTTTGGAATCCTAAGAGAGGGAAAAAGAGGTTTTATCAATACATATTATCAATGAGCTGAATTGAAATGTTTCAATAAGAGATTCCTGGCTTCAAGATGCATAAACGGGCTTGATCAAAATGCTGAGGGTAGGAGACAACAAAGACTTCAGGGCTTCTGTTTAGTATAAGCCAGCTATTCCAGCTATGTCTCCAAGTGTCAATGAAAATGTACACATAATAAAAAGGTGGAAACCGAAAAGCAGCTAAAAGGTTTCACCAACAGAGATGTATTTTTCTGTACACCTGAATCCAGAACACTGGACACAGAGTATAAGATTTAGGCGTTCTAACCCTTGGACAAATACCTGCACAGTAAGAAAATGTGTTCTTGTTAAAGACGCCAAAGCACAAGTCCAGTGTAATGCAACAGCTGTGTAATTAACAAAGCAAAATATGAGAAAGCTAGAAAATATAAAGAGATCATAGAAAAAACCTATATACACATGTGTACACATATACAATATGAATATGAGGACAGCATCTGCTGTTAACTCAGCTATGCTGCACATTAGACACTGCAATATGTAATTTATCTAATGGGTGAGAACAAAATAACACAAAATATTCTAATAATATAAATCTGATACACTATGGCCAGGGCTGGCCATGGGGAAAGGCTGGGCTCTCACTAGCAGTGTAGTCTGGGTTGGGACTTCTGGAGGCTAGTGTAATAGAAACATGATTAAGTGAATGAGTTATAAATCTGTTTGACTTCTGAATACTGGTTCAGTGAGTAAAACTGTGTAAACTTCAAGTCAGTACTAACAAGAGCTCAGAAGAGCAAATCGTCCAGTTAATCAATGATCCTCCTTAAAATTGTTCAACAGGTTTTTGTAACATGCAATATTAAACTGGTTTTACATAACATGGTGTAATAAACAGTATTGATCCTCCAACAGAAACAGCACAGGTAGTGCCTCAGACTGTCCTAGCATTTAATACCTCGAAATGAAGTTGCAAATTCAAACTCAACATAAAAATGAAATAAGCATCGGAAATCAGGTGTATTTGTCTAACACTTATAAATGTTTTTTTTTTAAAATGGGTTATTTCCACATTTGCCTATTTAAATGGATTTAATAGCTATATTCTTCACTGAAGAGAAGAAAATATTTTGTGAAACGCCAAGTCTGTGACACTCTAGGGCTTAATGGATAAACCATTAAGGGTTCTTTACTCCCCATCCTCACAGCAACCATGCCTTCAGATAAAACCCAACTGCCTCCACTGAGAATAAGCAAGACTGAAGAAGAAACATTAGTAGGCAATAAATTATTGAGAACAAGCTAAACCAGCATATAAACAGCATGTCTTTTAAAGAACAAGCTTTTGATGCCTCTAAAAAGAGGCTTGAGAAATGAGCTTCTCTAGCCTAAGCTACCTTGCTGATAGTCTATTACATGTCTGATTGCTTCTGACAGAGGACAACATGTCAGCACAGACATGAAGAGCCTAAAACACCCATAAACATCAGGTGTTGCAAGAAAGAAATGCAGGTAAGAGATTAAAAGGAACATCTCGGGCTGGATGTTTGCTTCTGTTTTTCTAGTAAACTGGCTTCCATCTACAACACAGTCTAGGAGTGATGAGGTCAAGATGTGTATTTAACAGTAAAAAGCAGACAGTTTTCCTTACCCAGGGATCAGTGTCTCAAATAGTCACACAGAAATCAGTGAGATGACTGCAGAGTAAGGGAGCACTCAATGTGTGCAGGGTGCAGGTGCATTTATATCCAATTTCAGAGCTAACATTTCCTCAAAATAATCAACAAATGTGCTGGAGTTTTCCTTTGTGTGATACAATTTTAAGACATTACTATTTAATGTTCTTGTAACACATTTGCAGTCGCACTCACCCCCCTGGAGAATATCATGGAGTACTTAACAATAGTAAAACTTGTGCTACATAATCAAAATCTGCAGCATTCAATTAAAAGTATCCTTTAAAACTTGCCACGCTGCCAGCTACACTTAGCTACCTACTTTACATGATGGACACAGGCATGTACATTTTAGGGTAGCTATTAGTAAATATAGAACCACATCCCACCCGTAGACACTTGCAATATGATTTTACCTCATTTGCAAGTCCTCATGTTCATAAATTATAGGCTAAGACATGATCCAAAGCCAGGAAAGTACTTCAGAGCTTTGCTACTTTCTTTACTTTCCACCTCTTGAAGAACAGCAGTCTAGCTGTGAGCTCAAAAAGATGTTTCAATTTGAATTCTGTGTAGCTGACAGACCAAGAAAGAGGAAAAAAACCATCAGAACAAAAATTTCAGTGTGTGCCAACACATAAGGGAAAAAGCATTGTGACCCTTTCTCTAGACCGTGATCTTTGTAACCCTCTGGTGTTGCCACTGTGAACTGAGACTCAAACACTCCATCTTTCCCAGCAGCGTGTTCACACCATACCTAGTTATCCTGCTGAAGGGTTTTCATCAAATTCAGACGTTTTCATCTGCTGTTTTTCATCTGTGGCACCAGGTTGCACTGCATCAGATTGGTTTTTATCCGCTCGCCGTCTTGTTTGTCAGGCGAGGAAATGCAGCTCAGATGTACTGAGGAAAAAAATCTGTCCAGAGAAATTTGTCAGGAAATGTCTGTCCTTGGAACAAAAATATCTGGAGCAAGATGGAGGGACCAGGGTTTATTGATGAGCATGAATTTTGTGGGGTGCCACACCAGGTAAGTTGAACTTCCACGCTAGGGATGCCCCAAATTAGTAGTTGCTGTTTTAGTTCCTGGCCCTGGTGCACCCACACACATCTTACTGTTCATTTCAAGGAACTACTTGCAGAATTTAGCCTATATTTCCACACCTGCATCTGGTGATAGGATTTTATATCACAGCTCATCTATAGATTGCAAAATCGTATTTTCCATACATGACAATATCCTGCAAACTAAGATATTTATGATGCCTAAGGTCTTGTTTGCACAGATACTGCATGAATTCTCCAGATTCACAAATTCCTTCCCAGACTGGTAACAGCCTTCCCAGCAAAACCTGACATTATCATGGCAACTTCAATCAGGTTAGTGAAGGTAGTCATGTGATTACATTAATTAATAGACATTAATGTATGCACACTGAACCCATAAACAGATAAAGAAGAATTACATATATTAAATTCACTCAGAAAACAAGAGTTTGAAAGGAGGGGCACTGAGCTACTCACCAGTTTGGTTTGATGCAGGGAAACATTTTCAATTTCACAGAAAAAGATGTTTCTGAAAATTTGGAAATTTTAAGTTCCAGCAGTTTTCTTCTTAAAATTGGAATGCACTTCACTTTGAATGCAGGTCTCATGTTTCTTTTGCCATTTCTAACTGGCGCTCCTTCATTTTCCATTTCCATAGGACATTTTTTTTCCTGGATTTAATGTAGTTGTTTTTGATTAAACAGCCTGAAAATAAAAATACACTGCTTTGGGCAAACTGAGTATTTCAGAAGAACCCAAAGTGACATTTCTTTTAGACTTCTTTTTTTTTCTGGTTTGTATAAAACCTCCAAAATTACAATAAAACCCAAACAGCCTCTTCTAACTCAGTCACCTGAGCTAGAAAATGTTATTATCACTGAAAAACCCCTGGTTTTCAGCTTGGCTGGCAATTTGCAAGGATACAGGTGAGCCAAAACCAAGGGAGGGCATGAGGCTGGGAACCCCCGAACTCAGATCTTGCAGGAAAACACTTATGAAATACGATGGACTAGTCCTACCTGTGAAATCTTTCAGTCACATTATGGATATTAGAACTGGAAAAGGTTGCCTGAGAGATCCCATTTCTTACTGAACCAGTTCAGGCCAATATTTCTATACGATACATCTTCAGCTTCTTTATTTTTGCTTTAAAGGTTTCAGGGCAAGAAAGGCTGACCTACAAGTGAGACATCTCCCTTCAGAAGTCTCTCCCTGATATTCTTCCTCTGGTATTCCCTGATACCTTTCCCTGATATGCCCTGAATTTGCCTTTTCTTATCTTCAGCCCTTTACCCTTAGGCATAGCCAGCTGCTTTCTGCCAAGACTAGAGCATGTATGACAGGCATAACATAACACTAAACACATTTTATCTCCAGATTGTCCTGGAGTATGTCTTCTGTGTCTGGGCTCCTCGCCAAACCTTTTGGCACATCCTTACCTTTTGCAGCATCCAGAATGAATTGATGACTGAGACAACTTATATGATTGAGTAAAAGTACACTTACTGGAAGTGACAACTCTGTTCAGGTCTCAAAACTGGTGAGTTAGTTAAAAATCAATTTTCCCTATTAGCCAATCGATAAACTAAAGGCAGCTCAGAGGTCATTGGAGCAAAAATGTCTCCCCTGAGCCGTGAGCTGAGATCACAAACAGCCTGGTAACCAAAGCTCTTCATCCTCCCGATGCTGTAGTGCTCACAGAGCAAATATCTCTTTTGTCTATAAAAATGCAACAGACATTGGAAGAGTACTCTGGGATTCCAAGTGAACAATCCTTGAGAGAACTGCACAGAAAATATTTCTATTCTTTTCTTTTTTTTACCTCTCCTGCATCGCTTTCCACTTTGCTCACAATGCTCTTTCTCCAGTACTCTTTTTTCATGATGACCCCAGTTTCACCCATGTCAGGAATGGCCAAGAACATTACAGAAGGACAGAAAAAAAGCAGGAGGGAGACAGATAAACTCAGAGACATTTTGAGCACAGCACTTTCAGTGGGTGGGATGCACATAAAACGCAGGCTTCTCTGCAAGAGATTGGATTGAATATTTTCTGAAATGAAGTCTGGGCTTTAAAACTACTGCAGTGTCATGTGAAAGGAACTGAACATCCTACAGAAGAAGCCATGAAGACACAGTTTCCACTGATGTGCTGTATTGTTGGATGTAGAGAAATAGTCAGCAAGGACTACAGTGTAATTAATTTGCTTATTTCACATCGTTTTACAATATGGAAACTAAATACTAAATTGTTTCATGAATGAGGAGCTAGCCTAAGCTTCTGACTCCCATGGAGGTATCTAGAGACTTTTTATTTACTCTGTTTCCTGAGCATCTCAGCATCTCTGAACCCTTCAGAATTTACAATTTCAAAATAAATGTAAAGTCATGAAATAAATAACCTCCTTTATATTAAAGCATACATAGGTAAATTACTTCCACAAGCAAACTTTATAATTTCATCTGATCTTCATGCCCTATTCCTGTAGCCATGGGAGGTGTCATCTACACCTGTCCCATGTGCAAGTAAAGGAGCAAGTCTTTGTAAGGCACAGAAGGAAAAAAATGAAATCATTATTCTTACACAATAACCTGTGAAGGAAAGGCAGCCCAGTTACACCTGGACAGATCACAGTTTCCTTCACTAGTTCTGGAATTATTTTTATTTCTTTTGTTTTAGAAACCTACAGAATAATTGGGGAAAAATGGTCCTATGGGAAGTGTTTTTCCACACTGCTAAAAAGTTACACCTACTGCACAGCAAACACTCGAGCTGCATGAACATTAGTAGAGGGGGAAAAATGTCTAACATTGCCTGAAAGTTTTCTGAAGTTTTTATGAAGGAATTTAAGCAGTGTATCTGTTAAAATATCCAGTATTGAGGTTAGTTTACCTCTTACAGAACTTCAAATGCTCTTTTTATTTTGTGCCAGGGCAGAAGTATTCACACACTTCAGTTTTACACACAGACACAATCAATTGCTCCTTTTCTGACAAAACTCCATCACTGTAAAAATGTTCCATTAAATGTCTGGTAATAACATTCTATAGATGTTCTGGTGAAAAAACAAGTTTCTCTAAGCCCAACTGCACACAGTGTACCTGTAAAAATGTGAAATAAAATGTTCATGCAATGAAAATATGTCTGAGCCAGTAAACACTGTTGTGGAAAACAGAGAAGAGCTCAGTAAATAAGTTTGATCCAGGCTATAAAAAGCTAGTGGTGATCAAGAAATGCCTGGTTCAGGTGGTTGGCTAGAATTATATTAGAGAGATTGGCACCAGGAAAAGGACCTTTGGTGCACTTGCTTCTTGAAAGCTGTGTTCCCTTCTCACTGTTTACTCTGTCAATAGCTCAGCATTCAGAGGATCTGTGCTGGTTACTTTGGGGACAACATTTTTGTATGTCTTAATAAAAACTATCCATAACTCCCCAAAATTCTGCCACTAAAAGTAACCTGGAAATACTTTGATTGCCTCTTTGAGATGTACAAAAGTCTTTGTTTTAGAGAAAAAGCACCATGTTTTCCACAGGATAAACAAAACCATTTTCCAGACAGTTCTTTATCAACTGTCCCCTAATCATGCCTCCCACTTTCCTGAGAACCAGGTTGTGGGAAAGTCATCAAAGCAAAAGGATCCTTATCCCTAGTTGCAGGAACTGGTTTTGGTACCTTCCCTCACTACTTGCCAATTTTCTAACTGGTGTTTGAGTTTCTTTCTTCACCAGTCTTAGTTCTTTTTAAGAATAAGTTGTTCCTGATCTTTTAGTTTATATTTTATTCATTTTTTCCTGTGGTGGTTGTTATCTTGTTTTTCCCTATGTTGGTCGTTGAACCTTGGTTCTTCCATTATTTCTTATGTATGCCTACGGTAGAAATTCCCATGTATCCTTTGAATCCTTGAGATAAAAAAACACAGCATCTTGGAGAAGATTTTCTAGGTTGTCACCTTTAGGTTTAGGCATGTATGTAACCAAGTGATCAAATTCCCTGCTCTTTTCTAAGGTCTTCAGGTTGGCCACCCTTATCCCTACGCCCCAGTTTTGAAGGAATCCTTAACTTTAAGTTACAAAACCCTGACCAATCTCACTGGGTAGGGCTTTTTGATATCCCCCTCCAAATCATGCCAATAATTTTCTTGTTTTGAAAGCCTTTCCTTTTTATATTATCCCAGGAAAGTAAGGTAAATATTGAGAGAATCAGAATGGTTGTCCTAAGTAGCACTGGGAAGCTAAAGATGATGTTCAAGGGGACAAAGGGAGGCACAGGGGACTGAACTAGTTACTCTAGAAATGTTGGACTCCCAGTGACAACTTAGACTAATTCCAAGGCTACAGAGATTGTTCTTTTGGATATTGCATGATGCAAATGAATGGTCTATGGAGCACTCCAAACTCCTTTTCTGTTTATTCAGTGATGTAAAACTTATATATAACTTACTTTGGGAGGCCCTGCAGACAAGCCAAATTTTCCCCAAAAAGTTTTACAGCTGCTCCAAGGGTCTTCCACTAAAAGCCTCCACACCTGTGAAAAGGAGAAGAAAAAGAAGTTGTGCCTCACTGTCTTGCATCCCATTTCTGAAGTGAGAGTAATCCTGTTTATTTCCCCTTATTCATGCCTAATGCTCTTTAGAGACTGTACTATCAGTGAGGTCCCTCATGATGTACACAAGGGGTATGTAGTGATTGCTAAGAAAAGCTGGTTTAGAGTTATATGTAGAATGAGAGTCCAAACAACCTTCAATGCACTGTCACTGCACACCACTGGAAGCACCTTTGAATTTGCTCTGGTTAACGAGCCTGTTGGGGAGGAATTGGCTCTGTCATCTCTCTGGATGGCCCAAGGACATGACTGTGGAGATGCATCGGGTTGCCTGGTCTTCCTGAGGCAGAAAGATGGCGAATGTGGAGCTCTTTGCCTGTGAAGACCCCATTGGCATGCCCACTCCCCTGCTGTACCCTACGTTCAGCGTGCACAGTACAGCTTTTATGGGATCAAGGGTGTTTGTAGGGGCTTTATACAAGTGGCTGGTTTAGAAAAAAGCAGATCTGTAAAATCAGTGTATAATGTATTAGAAATGGAATAAAATTCCCAATGGAATCTTCACTGAGACCAATGGGATGATTCAGCTGAAAATGATGAATGGCTCCTGCCCCTTTCTCCTGCCAAATAAACATTTCGTCCCTCACTGTTGGAGCTGGGCAGCAGATGCAAAAACACAGCACAGAAAAAGAGCATAATTTGGCCATAAAAATGTTGCAATAAGTGTTGTTATATAACTGAAATGCCATCTCCTTTAGAGCATCCACCCACTCATTTTACAACCAGTTAATATTTTCCTGAACTTTCACGTTGTATTCTATCCCGCCGCCTCTGCAATCTTTTTGCCTATTTTTCTGCCAAAGCCACAAGAATAAAGCTGTCAACATTGCAACTAAGCCATCTTTCTTGTCTGGCAAATTGTCTAGTGGAGACTATAACCTCCTGGCTGCTCCACTGTATAATGTAAGTATCCTGTCTTAACAAAACAGAATTTAAATATTCTTTAGATACAAGATATCTGCAGGCATCTGAGCAGAAACAAGTTAAATATATTTCCTTGACATTTTTTACTTTTCTCCAGTGGGAATGGCACAGACATTCATATTAAGCTGAACACGTATTGACATGCTTAGAGAGATTCTATATGGCTTTTCAACTGAAATATCTCCAGGTATTTGAACTGCAATAATAAATATGGCTGCTCCTGGGGGAAGGAAGAAGCAGCAAGAAAATCCCCCAGAAGGCTATGATTAAGAACTGAAGTGAGCCAATGGCATACAGTAATTATGCTTTGAATGTGATTGGGATTTATGATTTCAATTAATGCTGGAGAACAATTTTAGGAAGTTATTAGCAAGCTAGTGACTATACAGAACACAGTCCATTTGTGCACCTCTCTAGATTAGCTGGATCATTGTGGTGTTTACAAACACAAGGCTGGATCCTCTGTGGTAGAAACTGGTGCAGCACAGGCGATGGCAGCAGAGGAGCTACACAGATACACATGGACCAAAAATATGGCCTCCTCTATATGGCAGGTTTTAGTGTATTGGAAGAGCTGTAACTTTACATTTGAAGGATCAAATAAGAAAAACTCATAGGGGAAGAAAGACCAATCTTCTTTTCTCTGCCTTTCCATTCTGTGTCCCAGGAAAGGCTCAGGGCTGTGTGTTCAGCTGATGTAAATTTGCTGGATTTACATCACTAGGGACCTGTGCCCTCCTGAGGTTCACTCACAATTTAGAAGCTAACAGAGGCTGTATGTGTGGCCTGTGCTGCGTATACATCTCAGCTGGCCTGTATTTTCTATAGACACAGCTCTCTCCAGCTGCCTGCTCATTTCAGGATTTAAATGTCATCTGTATTTGTTAGGGCCCTGTCGCCCCCTATGATGTATACCCCAGGTCCCAGCCCCGGGCAGGGTGCTGCTCGCTGGGGAGCTCAGCACACTGTGCACCCGGAGAGAGCCCGAGAGCCGAGGGCTGGGTCCTGAGCATGTCTTGGCTCACTGAGCCGAATGGAGCTAGCCATGAAGGCAAAGAAAATCAGGTGTAAGCAGCTGAAGGCCAGGGGATTAATGAAGCATTTGGAAGGGAAAGCAGCAGAGTGTTTCCGAGGCAGTCCTGCCCTGGATTGCTGAGGAGAAGGACAAATACCCTCAAGTGGCTATTGCCACTGGCGACAATGGCAGCAAACACAGGAACCTGGCTGCAACCTTGTCCTCCTTTACCTGGTTCACTGACTACCCTCTGTTTTCATTTAGGCCTTTTCTGTACACACTCAGAGCAGAAAAAACAGTAAAGAGCTCACAATTCACTTGTACCATGTACTAAGAAATATTTATCAAAGACTCATCACGCAGCTGTGTCAGGGTAACCACTTTGGTTTCTAATGATGGGAATGAATATTCTTCTCCAAAGGAAATACTAAAATCTCTGTTTAGACAAGGTCTTACATTTATTTTCTCTCCCCGGTTTTGTATGGTTGCAGAACAAATGCAAGGAACAACAGAGCTACACCTCCTTGCTTTCCTACAGCCAAGGCTGCAGTATTTCATACAGGGCAGTTTTCTATGAGAAGCATTTTGCCTTTCATTTTGAAGAGCAGCAATATCAAAGCCTCGTGCCAGTTCTGAACCAATACTGTGGCTGCCAGCCTGACTCATAGCTACTTTGGCATGACAATATTTGCCAGTGACTAGAAGAGAAAATCTCAGTGATGCTTCAGGCACAACTCTGTGGCAATAACGGAGCAATTAACTTTGGAAGCTGACCATTTCAATCCATGGATAATGAGAGTAGGAGAAACCTCCCACCTGCAGGTTTGGTGTATCCCCAAAGAAAGACATCCAGGCCAAATTGTTTTAAACTTTGTGAATTCTGTGTTAAACTACCAAATCCACAGCTGAGCCAATGGAAGAGATTCTACTCTCCAGTAGTATCTGTTACTTGCAATTCCTGTTTAAGCTTGTGGGAGGGAAAAGCTCTGAAAAATAATTATCTGCTTAGAAACCTGGCATTGTGAGAGGCACCATAGCAGCGATCCTACCTTTTGAAGTCTTGCTTTCAGTGGGCTTCACATGTCTAGACTATGACACAAGCTTCACAGTGTTGGGAGCTCCATGGAGTCTGTGAGGATGGAGCTGGCAGGGAAGAGGCCAAAGGCTGCCCTGTTGTGTTCAGATCACAGAAGTCTCCTGTGCAAGCTGCCTTCTATCCAGAGCAACCACAGACCAAAGATTAAGGTTTTGGAGTAAGTTGAGACATTTGCTGAAGCATTTCAGGAGGGTCTTTTCTCTGATTGTACCCAATAGAGCCACTGGAAAGAGAGAGAAAAGAAAACCACAGCTTGTGAGTGCCTTTAAAGCCAACGTTAGTCCTCCATAGCCTCCAGCACATTCTTATTATTACTCTACACTATCTGCTTTACAGTTTCAGAAAATTGCGAGTAAAATGTTTTTGGCTTGTTTGTTTTTCCATATGGCAAAGGCAAAGCTTTCCCATTTGCTCCCATCAGATCTAAAACTGACAAGGCTGCTCTTCTTTAACACTCACATAGCACCTTACTCTGCCAAGACATCTTTGTTTGTGTACCAGCCACATCAAATGCAGTTAGCATGGGACTGGGAATACTGTTTATTAGTTAACCACAGCTGCAGAACTAGCAGATGGAGCAGAGCACACTCTTGTTGAAGATCACAAAAGTAATGACTATTTTTTTCCCTTTTATTTTTAATCTGTCATTTCTTCACGATGGAGTTGCAGATTTAGTTAGAGACTGCATATACTTGTACAGAAATCACAGTATCCATTACATTCAATTACTCTCCCAATTGTTTTAACAGTAAGTGATTTTATTAAATTGAATTATTTTCCTCTGTAGCTTACATGAGGAAAGGGGCATTGTAATTATACTCAGGTTGGCATTTTAGAGTTATAACATTTGTAAGCTACAGTAAAAGTTTCCAAAACCCTGTAGAAATTACATGCATATTTAAAGGCCAAAAAATAATTTGCTCGCACAACACCTTTAAAAATTTCTTTGCCACTTCTGTGAGCTGAAAGAGATCCCAGCTGAGGTGGAACACATCAAAATGACTGAGTGACCAGCAAAATCTGTTTCCCCTGAGAGCCCCCAGAGCAAAGACAATGATGCAGTGCAAAGGACACAGCAGTAGGACTAGGGCTGCTGACTGCTACTTAGAACAGTTCCCACTGGCTTAACTAAGATCCATCCAATAAAACAAACAAACAGAAAAACAAAAAGTAGGAATTTTTAGTCATTTCCTTTCTAGCATCCTAGGTATGCTGCCATTGTTCTGAATACCCGTGGTTGCAGGTCACACCAGTTTCCTTTTTCTTATAAATTTCCCTTTCTCTTTACAGTCTTTGCAGTGAAACCTCCACACCCCCAGCTTTGACACCCAGACCTGAAAGCATTAGGAAAGATCAACATGAAAAAGCAAGAGATCTGTTCCAGGAACCTGGCATCAGAACTGCAGTAACACTTGCAGTCTCTGAACGGGGTTTCATTGCCCTTTTAATTTTAACCATGTATCTATCACTTTCTTCAGAAGAAAGAGAAATATAATTGGACATTGATCATGTAAAATGCTAAGAATCAAGCCTATTGCTACATCCTACAGTGTACATAGAGTATCAAGCTTATACTCACAGTCTACATGAAGAAATAGGTTTTGTCAGGGCTCTTGCTCCAAAACACATCAGCAGAAACATTAATTCCATTAAGGATGGAGAATTAGCTGTTCTACAAATGAAAAGTGGATAAGAACAAAGGTGTGATGTGATTTTTCATTGGGGCTAACAAAAGAGCAGGGTGAATATGACAAAGTTTTCTTTTGGTTGATATATCTCAACACATTGTTTGGGGGGCTAAACAGAGAAATGAAGACTGGCTTTGTCACTACAGTCATGAAATGTGTCACACAATGGGTAACACGGTGGACTAGAAGAGAAGGATTTTCTTACAGCTCTGCCATTGCCCTGCTGCTTGCATTTGAGTAAGACCCATGAGGCTCCTCATACCTGTGCTCTGTTCTCCTGCTTGTTTGGCCTTTCACACAGGAGACTGCAGGCAATAAGTCTTTGTCTGTGGCTCCATCACAATGGAACACTGACCTTGGCAGAGGGTTATAGAAACTATAAAAAACACACAAAAAGAAAGCTACCCCAAAAAACCTGAATATGAACTATTTCTGATGATGGCATTAACACATTCCCAAGATGCACCTTTAGAGCACATAACCCACAGAACGGTCTGTGCCAATAATGGCACTCAGAGAGAATTTATGGTGTGTGCCATGATTTCAGGATGGCACTGTCAATGCTTCATACAACCAAAGGGTAAGTCATTTTAGTGTTTTGAGCCCTCAACCAGACTAAGATGTTGAGAAATAAATGCCAAATGACAGCAGCCATTCCAGCTACAGCCAGGGCTGAGTGTCTGTCTAGAGCAAAGCCTTCATAAAACTTGAAGGAAATGAGCCATGGTGAGCAGAACTATTACAATGATGATAAAATCCTTCACTGTCAGTTTGTAACTCAGCTACTGGACAAGAACCACTGAGATCAGCAGTGGGATCCATCTCTGTGGGCAACTTTTAATACACTGAGATCTATTACACTGGTCAGGGAAGCAAAGATGTCATATCTCTCTCTGCTCCAGAATTTCCCTGCAGTATCTCTTACAGCACATAATAAGCCTGCAAATGTGGTTCTGCACCAACTAAATGTCCTTCCATGCCAAGAGAAACCTTTGCTGTCCATTTGAAGCAGCTTTAGCCAACACCAAGACATAGGCCTTTCTCTTCAATAAGAAAATAATAAACAGTGCGGGTTCCTTCATGAACACCATTTTTCAATCTGAATACATTGCTCTGCTTGAAGTTACTGATGTCCTGCAGAAAAATAGGAGAGGCATCTGTGAGACTCAATCCTGGGAACTGTGAGGATTGAGAGTCTCTGAAGTCAAGGCTCTGAATACAGAGAATCAGAGCCTGCCAGCAAACACTGCTGCTCTGTAGTCCTAGGGATGCTCAAACCCAGCTCAGAGTAAGTTAACCAGGGTTAAGGTTGCTTTGCTGTGCAAAATAACCTGACTACAGGTTATTATAATAATTATAATATAAGAGCCATAATGCATGGCTCTGTAATATTAACGTGTAATTAGTGTGAAGTTTCACATAAATGACAGTCATAAAAAATATATATCTTTTATCACTCTGATCAGTTTGAAGGAAGAATGAAATCACCAATATCTCTCTACCAGGCATTATCACACACCATACTCCCTGACATACACATTACATCTGAGCCAAGCGAAGCATGAAGCACACAGCTGGCAAAAGATGGTTAATTCCACACATGGACTGAGGCAGCCCCATGCTAAGCACAGGGGAAATGCAGATGAAACCCTGCCATAGTGTATCAAATACAGGTTTACCCATCTGAGAAACATCTCTGAGCATTACCTTTGTGTTGCAGAACCTGATGGTGACACACTCGGTAGAAGCTTGGTCCCATCCATCTCTCCAGGATTATTTCTTCTTTCAGAAATATGTAGTTCTCTCAAGCAAAAAAAGGAGAAGAAAACAGGGTGATGGTTAGAAAACTGGTTAAAGACTCATGGAATTCAGGCACAGTGAAATTCCTTCTGTTTCTCCTCCCCACGACAACATTTGTCACAGACACACTCAGCCTACATCTATTTACATACTAATCTCCATAGTGGGAATTGGGTTTGCTCTCTAGCAGCATGTCCTCAGCAGATATGTCCAACCTTGACTAAATGAAAAGAATCCAACAAATCAATGGATCTAAATCCAGCTGAGAAACTTCTGCATTCTTCTTCCCACACACTGCTTGTAATTGCCACCCATTTTCTCACTGCTTCTGTTTCCAGCCAAGTAGAGAACGCAGTAGCCAGACATCAAACTACAAAAGAGTGAAATAAGTCAGAAAATTGCAAGGCATCATTAAGAACTGAACATTGGATGTGACATGAGAACTTTGATGCCTCGTTTTCATGACAAAAAAATGTGAATACTAACATTATCCAATATTATTTCAACCCACTGCTAAAGTGTGTAACTAGAACAATGAGTGCTGGGCATTCAGCCTGTTCTCAGATTGGATTTCATACTAGTAGCATAACCAAAAGGGTTAAGGCAATTTTCTCAGAAATAAATGTTTCTCTCTGAAACAAGTACATATGCAGCAGAGAAGGGCAAATCCCTTCCATGTAGAAATCTGTAAACAATAAAACCAAAATAGTCAGTTTAGAATTATCTGTGTTTTACTTCTGTGTCTAATAGGATCTCATAATCTCCAAGTGTTTGTGCAAACTGGATTTATCAGTTTAAAGCATCTTTAATTCAGGAATTCCGGAGACCAATCAAAAACTAACTCAGTATCTAGGGCAGATAAATCTTAGAGGACATTTACAGAACTCTCTGCTCTTGAAATAAAAACAGCTTGTATATCAACACTCTAAAATGGGTTACCATGTATCTAGAGTTAATGAGGTCTTAATAGACAAGCTGGTATAAGAACATTTTTTTCCCAATTAAAATATTTATGTGTATTTATACCTGATATATAGAAACAGACACACTGGAATTGATTAAATGATCCCATTAACAGTTTTATAACTGCACAGTGTTATGTACATGCCATGCACAGCCTGAACATAAGACTTCATCAACACATTCCTTAAAAGTGTCATTTTTAATTTGGGAATAATTGCTGGTACTACTCTTTATAGGATTTCAAATAATTCAGGACATCAGTTTAAGCTTCAGTGCTCTCTAAAAAGTTATAGCTCCAGTAATTTCTAATTCATAAAAAAAAATGGTTGAAAGCTTTATTACGCTTTAGGCTCCCAAATACATAGAATTTCTCCCAGCCAAAGGACTTAAAGGGTCTGGGATGAATAAAAGACACGTTTGATTTATTGACTTACAGGAGCATTTGTAAAAAGGAGTTTGCATTTGGTGACCATTCCATGAATCTTAAGATACGATTGGACAGCTTGGGAGATAGAGTAAGAAAAAGAGAGTAGTACTGTTTAAATCCAAACCCAGACAGAGGAAGAAGCCCTCCATCTCCTTCATCATTGATCTTTCATATATATATATATATATATATATAAGGGCACATTATTACCACAGAATTTGGAAATGAGTGAGCATAATGTGGAAGCAGGAGCATGGTTGTTAGGAGCAGTAATAACCAGCCAGAGACCCAGGATGCGCAACGGCTCCAACTGCAGCTGTGTCAGCCAGACACTTCATTATCCTCAGAGGTATCCCCAGGCCTCCAGGTTAAAAAAGGCTTAAGCCAATTTCTAAATGTATTTTTCTTACCACTTATGCATGCTTTGGGTTACTTGGAATTGCTGTCAGAGAGGGGAATCCTTGAAGGAGCCTTAAACAGTGTGGCCTTCCACACAGCCCAAATCAATGGCTCTGGGAAGGGAACCTATCATCCCACCATAGACTCAGTGGCAGATGCTTGGCTAATTTGCTCTTGGAAATCTCCAACAGCAGAGAGTCCCATCTTCCCTAAGCAATCAAGTGTGATGTTCACCCTATCTTTGTGAGGAGGTGGCTTTTCCTGGTATCCGCTTGCCTTGCACTGATAAGCCAAGGCTTCTTATTATGACAGCATAAAGACCATTCTCTTTTTAAGTTGTTTTCTCTCAGGTTTGCTTTGTTTTGTTTTACCCTTATCACACATTTTTAGGCTACCCTGAGATGTCACTGCATACATGCAGGTGGATGTGCATCACCGAGCAGAAGAACTCTCACAAAAGTAACATAGTTCTCCTGGTTGAGAGATGCTGCCTCTTTCCTTTTGCTGGTATCTGTCAAGGTTACGCTGATTACAGACAGCCTGGGAGACATGAATTGACAGGAGCATCCAGAAACTTACCTGCCTTTGCCATGACCTTAGCAGAGAACCTGTAAAAGGCTTCATTTTAAAACCATTTACCAAGGCTTTCACTACAGGGATTTTCGGAAGGTCAGAACTCTTTTGAGTGGCTCAACCTGGGAACCCCAAAATGCAGATCCTCAGAATACACACACGTCTGGAGAGTGTCAGCCAGGGAGAATATAATGTGTGCTCAAGGAAGTCAATGTTCATCGAGTCAATTAAATATCATGCTTTATATTGCTGTCACTTGTAATCTAGTTAGGCTGGAAATGAAGAATGGGTTGTCTATGCAATTGCTATGATAAACATCACAGAAACTGTGTGGAAAGATTCACAATAAAATACTAAGTTCCTATTATCTCGATGGCAGGTCTGTCCTCTTACCAAGCTGTAAGTAATAACTCTTTCACATTTGCAAAAGAAAGCAATATTTGCACTGCAAGGATGTGTCCTGTTAGTTTGAAAATAATGTCAATAAGGTGCTCTCCTTAGAAACATCTCCACCATCCAATTGTTTCCCAATCACAATTCATTTACTCAAGGACAGCACTCTGCTAGAGAGCAGGAATGATCCTGCTTTCATAATTACTGCTCCTGTGTGCAAACATTGACAGCACACAGGCAATTCTGGCTGATTTAGCCAAGTGAAAGGTTAATGCTGGGTAACTGCAGCCAGAATATTTCTTCTAGCAGGAAGGCGATCTGTGGGTAATAAAACCTTCACCCTGGCTACTCTTAAGCCATTGTGCCAGGTCTTTACTAAACATGGCTCCAAACAGAAAGCAAGTGCTGAAGCACAGAGCCATTAGCTGGCTGGCATCATGCACACTTGACATTGCACAACCAAAAAACCTGTGAACTTGCACAGTGAAAATCCTCAACAGTTCTGAATCCGCCTTTTTGTGCTGAACTGCACCTCACTGGCACCCCACCAAAAGGGATTCAAGATAAAAATAATTGTTTTATCTACTCCAAGAGGAAATGCAGCCAGAGATCATCATATCAATTATTGCTTTTTTTTCCAGCTGTGACCTCAAACACAGCACTCTCACAATAGCAAGGCAGTTACTGCCTACTAGCTTAAACTCTTCAAGATGCTCCGTTCCAGGCAAAGCACTCAAAGGAATCAAGTTCCAAATTTCTTGATCGACAGTCATTGATCTTTCTAAACTTTTAAGGACATCCCTGGGAGTTGCAGGGTATTCATCATGGCTGAAACATGACAGATAAAAAGACTACATTGAGTGATTTGAAGCAAAATACAGTATGTAAGTTCCTGTGCTATTCCAGACTAGAAATAAGTTGAATCAACAGTCATCTAGACAGAGATGTGTGTGTGTGTATATATATATATATACACACACACTGGCAGCATTCCCATATTACATGCTTCAGGCACAGTTATTCACATTCACGCTAGAGCTATATTCACCTGAGACCCACACTGAATTTCAACCACTGACTTCTTAGGATGCTAGACACAGTCCTGGCCTCAGTCAGGTGAAGGATCCATTGGGATTTATTCTAGTCAACATTGATGCAGGTCACAGGTGATCCAGGGTCCCCCATGTGCCATGGTTTAACGGGGACTGATTGTTAGAGAGCATCATCCAATCCTCTGAAAAAAATGATACCTTGTCTCATGTCTCACACTGAGCAGCCCAAAGTGGCCACAGCTGAACCACTGCTTATTCCTGCTCTGCATTTTGAAAGACAGAGGCTACAGCAGATACTACCTGTGAAATTTAATTCTGGGTGATTTAAACAAAAATAAACAAGGGTAGAGGTCTAGTATTTTGCTATGCTTATTAAAACTCTCAGCATCTTTCCAAGGAGGTTATAGTCTCTCTTTGATAGAAGACAGCTTTAATTGCAATAGGTGTAGGTGGCCACCTGGTGTATCAGTTGCTCTCTCCTCCTCCAGTGAGATAAAGCAAAGGGAATTGAAACTGCTAATGGTCATGCACATGAATAAATTAGACAGCAACTAAGTTAGTTCTCATGCCCATGTACTGCAGCACAGCTGCGAGTAAAATTAGCTGGGTTTTTTTTTTAACAGTAGCCCTATTTACTCTGTCATCAACCCAGTATTTTTTTATCATTCTTCCATAACCACTGATAATTACCTAATATATTTTGTAAACTGCAAGTCCATTTTCAGAGCAGAAATGGCACTTAGACACGGATTGACTCCAATTGGCTTCGCCGCTTGCTCCACAGAGGAACGGCCATCATAGGACTTTTAATCTCATATGAAACAAAAAGATTAAACTGTCAATATTAGGATGAGCCACCATGACGGCCGCCCTGATGGAATGGTGCTTCCGAACTGCTCCTAATAATATGTATGCAAGGAATAGATTTTTCTTTATAATGCATGTAATTAGAGTACGGGACAAAATGTTCTGTTCAAATTCATGACATGCACAACTAATAGAGAAGGAGAGAATGAGGCCCTTGGCTATTTATTTGCATGAAAAGGCTTCAATATAGGCTATACTTTAGAGAAATTAGTTTTTAATCTAGGTGACTAGATGAGATTTTGACCCTGAACTGTTTTTGAGTTGACCTGGGAGAATTTATGCAGAAATAAATGTGATGCCCTGGAAGCCAGACGGGTGTCACTTTTTTCATTAATTTTGGAATGTCTCATGGAGTCAAGAGAAGCAGAAAATCACTCCTTTTAAAGGCTCACCTTATGTGATTTTGCTTTGATGAGACACAATCAGGAGAAGCAGATAGAAATCTGAGCAGGAATGTATTCTTTATAAATTTGGGCGTTGGAGGAGTTAGATACATTGATTCAGCAGTGATTCCCCCTGCTTGACCTGTATGAAAGAGAAACCTACAACTGTAGATTTCTATGAATACCTTAAGTAGGGCAACTTACTCTCCCCTCACAAGTCTATTACAGAGAAGTATTGTTCTACAATTTCAATAATAACTGATCCAACAAGTCCTTGAAGGAAGGTTTCAGGGCACAACTACTTTTTAAATAGCCTTGCTCATTTAATGGCTGAGAGGGGAAATGTTTGGCAACTGCAGGGGAGGATTGGGCCAGGGTGCAGACCTCACATCCCCAGGGAAAAGGTCCTCTGAGCATGTCTCAAAAGGACCTGCATCTCCACCACCTCATGCCTCCATGAATCATTGTTAACAGCATGAAGGAGGGACAACAATTATTCCTATGTGTCAGACCATTAAACTATTGCTCCTTCTACCTGTGATTAGTAACTCTTAGCTTGAAGTCAGACCTTTCAAATTGTTTTTATACAAAAGCAATGTTTTAAGTAATTGCCAGGGACTTGGGAGGCACAGTAGTCACTGTTGTTGGCATTTAGGGTGCTGAGGGACCCTGGGCACTCATTAGGGCTGGTTTTGCTTACCTGTTCACTAATCACTGCATATGAGTCCCAGCAGAGACCCCAGATCCCACAGTGCTACATTCAGCATCTCCTCAGCACCCCATCATTGGGACTTAATAGCACTTTTCTGCTACAGGGAGTGCTGGCCACCACTGGAACCAGCAGCCCAACTACTGCAGACAGGAGGGAGTAATGTAATGAGCACACAAGTCTCACAGCAGTAAAGGACATGGAACCATGAATTATTTCTGTAAAAATCACCACATTAATTAGGGAAAATATATCATTTCTTTATGGTTTTAGGCTTTGAGGAGGGCAGGGAAGAAAGAACCTTTGATGGCTGGGGAAAGGCAAGGGCAAAGTGTCTTCTAGTAGCTTGATGAATGAACAGGTCACAGTAGCAGAGGGAAAGCAAGGATTTCTGCTCTAGCTGATGAAAAGGGTGTTTCTGTGAGCAATTGCAGAGGTTGGAGCAGGCCAGGGCCATTTTGGACTTTGCCTAAGGCTTGGGCAGTTTGAAAGACAATCTCGCCACACATTTCTGTGCTAATTGCTAAATCTGCTTTTTAGGAAACCCAGTTTCCAGTGTTCACTCTGCTGTGATCTGTGAAATGTAAGGTGTGCTGCTTACACTCTCCAGGCTGCAAATGTGGGAATAGCAGCCATTGAGTAATAACAGCAATAACTCACAGAGGCACCATGAAGTGGTTGGTTCCACAGTAATAGAAGGAGGGGTAGGAAGCAGGGATAGATATCCCCTTACTCCTGTGCTTCCTCATCTGCAAATGCTCTTCTATGTTTGGAGTGCACTTGGAATTCAACACCATATAAAACTGTTCTATTCCTGATTGCTGCTTATCATAACTTTCAGCAAGAAGGGCTGGTAGACACACAGCTCATTAGATGGAGCTAAAGGAACTTCCCAACTTCCTTCCTTTCAGCCCACAGCCATCACGGTTTCTCTGCAGGGTTGGGAAGTAGGTGGAGCTGCTGATGTGCTCACTTTCCTGCTAGAAAAGCTTGATCTGCCTCTAGGTTTGAGTGTGGTGGTGGTGGTGGTGTTCTTTTCTCAGAACCAATGCATCTTTTTAAGACCTTGGTCCATGAATCCCTCTCCAGTCTATACCAAATAGCAAATCAAAGACATGAACTTGAAAAAAACTGCACCCTACTGTTAAACAAGGGAAATATGGGGACGTATTTATAGCTGTGGCATTTAAGAAGGCCTGAGGATGTGATAAAAATAATTAGCCTTGGATAAAGGTTCAGCGGGACTTCTGTTGCTGGGGGCAGTGCAGCCAGGTTGGTTTCTCAGCAAAGGAGGAGGAGAGATGTGGAAGGTGCACCCTGGAAGGGGAAGAGCCATGGGATGGGCTTTCTGAGTGAAAGGACAGAGGGACGAACAGTATGTTGGGACAGGTACTGCCCTCCCTCCCCCAACCCCTCCATGGGCAGTGCTGGTGACACCGCCTGGTCTATGCAGATCACAGAGACCCAGGATGTCCCCTCAGCTCCCAGCCTTGAGCCAAAGCCTTTCCCTCTCCACAGAGCTGCCAGAGGCACTAAAGCCAAGGGAGGGACAGCTGAGCACATACACCCTGTGTCATTCCCTCCAGCAGCACCTGGACACTGCCCCAAAGCACATTTATTTCCTCCCAGGCCTTCCACACCAAACATATTCCTCAAGGACATCACAAGGCTGTCCAGTAGACCATACTTAGCACCTTATTTCAAAATATCTATGCCATATATAATTATTATATACATATATCTATGATTACTTGTCAAGTTGTCTCCATAAGCATTTCTGTGCCATTACTTCAATAAAGCCTTACTGATATTTGTCACTTACCAAAAGAATCTTCCAAGCCAGCTTCTTCTGGATGCTCAAATGAACAAATGCCTTCAGGAATGACTGTGAAAATATTTCCAGAAAAATATGTTAATTTTCATTCTATTTCTCAACTTTCTCTCCCACCATTGTCAACAGCTTTTCTGAATATATATATTTGTTAGCCTAGAAAAGAAAAGCTTATTAAAAACTCTGTATCTGTAGAGAAAATAACACAATGATTGCAGAACACAACGTTGCATAGATAAGATGAGGAAGTTGAGAGAAGTCCTGAAAAGCATTTTTCCTTTGCAGAATTGGTTCGTGGATTAATTAAGAAAAAAAATCCAAAGTAAAGGAACATCAAAAATGACCATGAAAAAAAGATGAAGACTCTTCCTCTCACATTTTCACCTGTGAAGAGAAGGTCAGCTCAGCTGAGCAGTTCCCATCACCTGGGATGGAGCCAGCAGGAGAAAAAGGGCCTCATAACAAGGCCCTTTGCTGACAGAGGTATTTGGTGGTAGCGTCTTCCTAGGTCAGTGCTCACCCTTTATTGGTCTAGAGAGGAAATTTTTTAAAAACCCAACAAATAAGTTATTTAGGAGCAAATCCCGATTGTGTTGAGACTGATGGGCATTTCCTTTTGGCCAGTGTACTCTGTGAAGGATGATGTCCTGGCTGGAACAAAACTTTCTGAATGCCATGAAATCCAGAATCAACAGCTCTGTAGGCAGCTCAAGAGCTTTCCTGAGCACTGAGCACATCTGTACACACCTGGCACATCTGGGCAGTGTACTTCCTGCAGCAACCACGCTCGTGCTGCTTGACACAGTCAGATTTTTGTTTTTCTAGATGCTCTTGGCTGTTGAAAACGGGAGATGCAGACAGAAATGCATTTGGAGAACGGTAATGAGGGGCCATAAAGAGTTTGTACATTCATTGTATCCTCAGCTTTCTTTATGGGCTAATTACTATGCAGGCTCATGTTTGGTTTCTGAGCAGTTGGGAAACTAGTTGGAAGGTGTATGCTGAAGCTACACTGTCTCATTATGCTACTTGCTTCCTCAGTTGGAAAAATCATCTCTGACAAGCCACTTTCCTGGGTGCAGAGCTCAAAAGACGCCAAGAGGCTTGGGGCTCGATGAAAGGTATTTGATGTCAATAGCATTTGACATATGCGGGTTTGATATGTTCCTGGCTTCTAAGTGATGCCAAAAATGCAGCTTATGAGAATAATATAAAGGCAGAGGACAGAGATCTAACCTCCTTCAGATAATTGCTCTGAGTTGTTGCAAGGTGACCTTCATCCCCAAACAGCGTATCGGTGAGAGTGAAAAAACATTTATCTCTCCCTATTTTCCATGGGCACGTAAGAGGCAGTCAGTGCTGCTGAGAAAACATCAATGACCCCATGTTTGCTGTGCAGGTAGGTTAGATGGTTGCCTTTATATGAGCACAAGGGTAGCTGTCCTCAGACTTCCCAAACAGTTACTGTCTGTGAGGTGTTGGCAAGATCAATGAATTTGTTTTTTTAGTCCTGCATGACGAAACCTTCCAAAAGTGTAAACCCACCTCTCCCAGCAGCCTCCTCTTTCTCCCAGGCAAGAATTTTGGCTCCTTTTTCCTTAAAAAACAGGAGATGAGGCTTTCAGGGTGGAATCCTGCACAGCTTTGCTCCATCACTCAGTCCCCGGAGTCTGGCTCATGTTTACATCACATTTTAAAGGTACAGTTTACTGCCTATCCTGGACTGGGCCATTAAATGATTATAATTAAATTAGGGATGATGCAAGACATTAATGATATGAAAACACAGTGTCTGCCCACTAAACAGAGGCTCAGTTTTCCCCTTGACACTTATGCAGAGACAAACAGTGGCACTGACATGAAGGGCTCCATTCCAGACCACCCTCCTGTGGCATGGTGGTCACCACTGCTCCCTGGAGATCAGCACAGGGCTGAGGAAACACGCCGGGTCATGGCATGGAAGAGGAAACTTGGTTTACCCAATTTCAGTGTTCAGACATCCTTCAGCACCACTGCTTCCCCTACTAAATGGCCCTGGGTGGCCCAAGGGTTCTTTACAACGGCTTGTACTGATAGGACAAGGGGCAATGGGTTCAAACTGGAAGAGGGGGGGGTTAGATTGGATATAAGGAAGAAGTTCTTCACTCTGAGGGTGGTGAGACATTGGAACAGGTTGCCCAGGGAAACTGTGGATGCTCCATCACTGGATGCATTTGAGATGAGGTTGGATGTGGCCTTGAACAATCTGCTCTAGTGGGAGGTGTCCCTGCCCACAGCAGGGGGATTGGAACTAGATGATCTCTAAGGTCCCTTTCAACCCAAACCATTCTACGATTCTATGATTCAAGGCAAAGCCAACAACCCACATGGCTACTGAAACCATTGCTGTGTCTCTAGGTGGAAAGGAAGGGCCCCCATCTTTCTCCTACCTGCATGACTCCAGCCTCCCAGTCAGCCAGCAGGGTCTCAGCTGTCATCACTGTCATCACCAGTGCAAACATGGGGCTGGCCACCATCTTGGTCTGGCACCCTACCATGAGGAGAGGTCTTCAGGGAGCCTGAGGTAGATATGAGCTCCCCACCACCATGCAGAGGGCTGTGTAGAAAGGAGAGGAACCTTGGGGATGTGCATGTCCTCCAGTGAACATGGCATTTGCTATTCCACCGTCCCAGTCACACACTGCTGAATTTCTCCTTCTAAGTCCTCAGTTGCCTTCCCTGTGCAGGCTCTCCTGGTGTATCTGGGACAGGCTTAAGCTCATGCTTGGAAGGAGATGCTAGTGTCCAACATCCCCCTCAGGCCCTTCTGCGGCAATTTTATCAGAGAAATTCATGGCAGGAAAAATGAGATGACTCCACACAACGAGGATGATGGACGGCTGAGGGTTCCGCTGGGACAGCACGAGCTGCCCACCCAGCCTCAGGTAAATGAATAGCTGTAATATAGAGGGAATCACACAGAATCTTCTTGTCTGGACATTTCCATGAAATTTCGCTCCAAGGTAAGAAACTGCTTTTCACACTGTGCTCCCAAATGTAGAAATAAACAAGAAAAGCAAGCTTCTCTTCCACTGATTCATTTTCCTTGGTGTCAAAGCAGCACAGAGCCACAAGTTGGGAATATTAATGATGCTCCATCTGGGCTGGGCAGTGCCGCATGGCCCAGAGCCCCTTATCAACACCAGGAGGGGAGAGGAAATAGTTCTGAGCCTGCCTTTGTTCACGGAGCATTTCCATAGGTGTGTTCCTTCTTCCAAACATCCAAGAGTGAATTCCCTTTCCCTAAATGTCATAGGTTGTGATTGGTTCTCAGCAAACTGCTTTGCTGTTTAACGAGATCAACTTCCACACTTGCATTTCCTACTGTCAGAGCCAAAATTAATCTGTCCTTCATTTGGGAAGAACACTTTCTGTCCTCCAGCTGCCCCTGCTCAGATAGAGCTGTCTGCTGAAAGTCCTCACACCCATGTACGATGCAGTTGATCCCAGTAAAGATAGAGACAGTTTAAAGATGTCTTTGAAGCCTAAGTTCACTTTGGAAAACCACTGCCCTCAACCTCATAGCTAGAAGACATGGATGGAGGCAGGACATAGCTGGGGTAGCCCCACAGCTGCTTTTTAAAGCAGAGTGTAACATACCACAAAATGTTTCAGAATAAAGCCCTGTACATGAAAGAAGTGGTGTTGCATTCCCAGGGATATTTTGCTAACAGAAAATGGCTTTTTCTATCCTAAAATTCTAAATTCTGTCTGTCTCTTTCTAGCCTCTTTTTGCAAGCTGCCAGTTCCATCTAGTCAAATTCATGCCTTTTACCCAGAGCTGCAGTGTTTTACTGGGAGCTTGTATACTTCTAAATACTATATATCATCTAAATGTTCCAACTCCCTTTGGGCTAGGATTGTATGTGCAAATAATAGGATATAATCCTGATTTGAAAGACGCAGACAGATAAAGAGTAGGGTACAAAACTCCAAAGAGGAACTGTTGCATACAGTTTATACACATCATATACGTCCTATAGCAGCTACCCAGCTGGAAATCCAAACATCAGATCTGGAAATAACTTCTGAAAACTTAGGCCAAAGAGAACAAATAATTTGCCAAAGACATACAGGGAATCTGCAAAAGCACCAAGAACAGGAGCAAGATCTCTCAAGTGAAATTTAAATTCTAGTCCTAAACCTCTCCCTGGTACAACACTGCACATCTATTTCTCTGCTTGCTTGCTTTCTTATCTCATACCTGCTTCTTAAGTATCTTTTAATAACTTTTAAAAGGAATAAAAAAATGTGCAGGTGCTTCTATTTATGGGTAAGAAACTTTCTTAGGAGTTCACAAGAACAAAAAATCAATGTGTGTTCCAAGGCACAATAAGATTTCTGAGCAAGCCTTCTTTATTACTCAATTTAAGCACAACTGAAATATATAGCTGTTTCAAACTTGGTTCCTGTCTGAAGTATGCCTTGTAGAACAATGTTTCTCTCTCCCTGTAACTCTGGCTCCACAACACCAGCTTTATTTGCCAGGCCTAGTGAACAATGATTTATCCATCCACGTCATGCATATTATGTTAAATTTATTACAGCAGCTTTTCAGCATATTTGCAGTCAAGGCTTCCTTCTTCTTACAGATCCTGCAAATGAACAAGTTTTAGTTACAAATGCCTCTCAGAGGCAGCACTCCTGACAATAGCACTGAATGTACTGTATTTCTGGCAGAATTGTGACACTTGTATAACCAATCATTATGACACATAGCTGAGAAACACCGTTTGGCTCTGCACTTGATATATTCTCAACTCAAAATGAACAGGAGTGATACTGGGAGTCATTCGAGCCTTGATTAGTACTTGAGGAGATCAAACGTACATCTTCATGTCCCAACAGAAGAAGACAACCCAAAGAATTAGCTGCCCACAGCCAAGGCCCTGAACATTGGGAGAGGTTTGTCTGCAGAACAAGTGACACGTATGTGGAAACAGGAGCATGTCGTGAAACAGAACTGCAAGATGTTCTTGAAAAATGGTGGCAGGGCTAATGAGCGTCTGGACTAAATGATTATATTCCCTTTTTGATTGAAAGCACTTATGGATTTACATCAGCCCTGCCCCAGTAAAGCATTAACACCTGTTAGTGGTGAGGTTCACTGGCTGCCATGGCAGTGCTCACGTGCAGGTAGATAAATGAACAGAGGTTCAGGCAGAATAATGTCCTGCCTGGCTCATCCCAGCTGGCAGAGCAAGCACCCAATAAACATGCCAGCAAAAGACAATTTTCTAAGCAGGATATAGAGCCCAGTCCCTGCTTTGCAAATTCTGAGCTGTGAACTCTGTGGAGACCAGCTCTGAGCTGCTCTGGGATAAAAGAACAGTTACAGCATCCCCCATCCCCCAAAGCTCATTACCTTCTCCATGACCACAGCTTTCCTCAGTGCACTTCTCCCCTTCCCATGCCCAAGCAACACAGCCACGGTCTCACCTCTCCTTTGGTTTTGTCTGCAGAGAAGCCTCGAGCCAGCCTGGGGAGCTCTGTGAGCTGAAGGCAGCATGGACAGCTGGAGCCAGGCAAAGAGAGAAATGATTATGAAGGTTTAACTGTGGTTTCCCAGTCCTCTCAATTCTGCAAGCTTCATGGTCCATGCAAATTGTAGCAACTCTGGAACTCCTGTTGGCAGAGAAGGAGCAGGGGACTAAAAGCTTTGGAGCATTAGTATACATTACACTCTCTGCTGCTCTGGTATCTGCTTCTCACGAAGAGCACAGGTAGGCTGTATTATCAGTATCAGACCCAGAGAAGATTAATGTGATTAGTCATAAATGGACTGAGGAAAACTCATTTTGGAGTTTAGAGGAGTGCTATAGGCTGCTCTTCGAGAATCTGCAAGTGCAAAAGATACTGAGAATTAAATAACAATTTAACCTAGTGTGCCAGCATTTCGCTATGTTGAAAGTTTATACCAGAAACAAAGCAGGATTTAAATAGCTGTCAGAAAAACTGGAAAGGTTTCACAGCTCCAAAGGGTTGAAGAAAATAAATGCAGCCACTCGGAGTGTTTTTTAAATCACGGACAAATGACTTTGAACCTGCTAACAATAGTGAATTTCATACAGCAGTAAATAGGAATATCACTCTCCAGCCACAGGTTTTACAAAAGAAACCAATGTCATTTGGCAGATAGAAAACTGAGGTACATAGAAAGAAAGTGTCTTTGTCCTGGTCCCCCAGGAAACCAGCTGGGAGCCATGAACAAAAGGCAGGTCTCCCATGCAGCATTTCAGAGCCTTTTTTACTAAGCACCACTGCTCAGCCACCCAGCTTTGTATCTGCTACTGATGATGCCAAGTAATAGAGCAGAGCTGAGTCCTGCAAGGTGCTGAGCTCCTCCAGTTCCAGTGTGGTAGGGCGAGTCTGGGAGCTCTGGTTTCATGCCAACTGGTCCTCCTCTCTCTTTGGAGCAAGCTTGCAGGCTAAGCCATGCAAGTGCTGACAACTCCTATTCTCAGCTACAGGGCAGCACTGATTTTATCTCCCATTCCCAGTCATCTCAGGACCTGTACCAGAATTTTCAGCTCACTAGAAAAATCCCTGAGCCCTGTGGATGTGGTTTGAAGGATGCCAGCACACGTGCTATGCCACACAATGGAGGGCCCTATAACATGAACAGGATTCCCCACCAGGTCAGGTCATCAAGTATTAAGTCATGGGTGTATCTTACCAGAATCATTTCTCCAGCAAAAATAGCCCCAGGATTTAATCCTAAAACAGCAGTGTTGGGTGGTAGCACCTGAATCTAGTTGCGAGTGGGACAAGGCATCTCTTCTGAGGGGATGCAAGCAATAAACTCCTCCACAGGTCTCGGCTGCAGCACAGCTGGAAGTAGGTGAAAGTCTAATAAACCCCTCAAAGGACAAAAGGAACTAACAAAACCATCGGCATCCATCCATCGTTTGTCAGGGAGCACAACTTCTGCCTTCCATCTTTGCTTCTAGCGAAGCACATGCTTAAGTGGTTTCCTGCAGCGGGATGTCTTTGCTGAACCGAGGCCTCCAGGAGCCATTGATCATTTCCACTGGTAAACAACCCTGTTTGTCACCAGGCACAGAACACATAGATGCAGAAATGCAGGCTAGGGGCTGAAAGGTTTTGCAGCAAGCCCAGAATCTCAGGGAATACCTCTGTCTTAAACTGAAAAAAACAACAAAAGGAAAGAAGTTTGGCTTTCCCATCACTTTGACATCCTTGGAGACCAAAAGCTTCTTTTCCAATGAAGTACAGAGCAGCTCAGAATCATAGAATTGTCAGGGTTGGAAGGGACCTTAAAGATCATCTAGTTCCAACCCCCCCGCCATGGGCAGGGACACCTTCCACTAGAGCAGGTTACTCACAGCCCCATCCAGCCTGGCCTTCAAAATTGCCAGGGATGGGGCTTCCACCACCTCTCTGGGCAACCTGTGCCAGTGTCTCACCACCCTCATGGGGAAGAACTTCTTCCTAACGTCTCATCTGAATCTCCCCACCTCTAGTTTTGACCCATTCCCCCCAGTCCTACCACTACCCGACATCCTAAAAAGTCCCTCCCCAGCTTTCTTGTAGCCCTCTTAAGATACTGGAAGGCCACAAGAAGGTCCCCTTGGAGCCTTCTCTTCTCCAGACTGAACAACCCCAACTCTCTCAGTCTATCCTCGTAGCAGAGGTGCTCCAGCCCTCTGATCATCCTCATGGCCCTTCTCTGGACACTTTCCAGCACATCCAGATCTTTCTTGTACTAGGGGCTCCAGAACTGGGCACAGTGCTCCAAGTGGGGTCTCACGAGGGTGGAGTAGAGGGGGACAATCACCTCCCTCGACCTGCTGCCCACGCTTCTCTTGATGCAGCCCAGGATACGATTGGCTTTCTGGGCTGCAAGTGTACAGCTTCCATAATGTCACTTCAGAGGCAGAGTACAATTCATACATCCAAAGCTTTCTTATCAAAACCAAAAAGCATCCAGGAAAAAAAACAGATGTTGAGACTCTGCCAGGGAAAAGCTCAGGTTTTGTCATGTGAATCCATCAAAGCTGGCACTTCATTCCATTAGTTTCACTATAAACTGTTATTTCCCAACTTTCAGTGGAAAACATCCATTCCAAATGGCTGCCTTGTCTTCAAGTGCAAACACAAATCTTGAACCACAGTACTTCAAATGAAGATTATTGTTCTTCCAGAAAAAAAAAAATCATAATTTTTCCAGTTACCTGTGAATAAAACACTTTGCTTCCTAATTCTAGGTGGGACTCTCCTGAGAGCAGGTTATCTGTGATTCCAGATTATGGATTTGAGGTGCTTTATGTTTAGTTTCTTTCATTTTCCTTTGTACTTTATTTATTTTTGTGGCCTCTAGAATTGGTTTGGTTCTAACTCAAACCAGGACACTTCTAAATGTGATGGTGTGTAAAAGACATTAGCATTTCTAATTAAAACCCCCATTAATAGAAATTCAGACAATTTCCAGGACAGGAATGTTTATCTACTGAAGATAAACACGATCATTCAAAACATTCTCAGTATCTGAAACAGTGGAAAATCATAGAATCATAGAATTGTCAGGGTTGGAAGGGACCTTAAAGATCATCTAGTTCTTGGCCCTTCACATGATTTACCTCTAGTGGGATTTTTTTTTTTTTTTTTAATTATCCAGATTTCTGCATTTTTAGACTGACCAACCTTACCTAAGGTACAAGAGCTTCAGGAAAGCAAGGCCAATGAAAATACCTTCAATCAACATTTTTTATGTATTTTTTTTCTCCTCAACTGGAGCAAAAAAAGCAGAATGACCTCTTACTTTAGCAACTACTGAGTATTTAAAAGACCATCAGGAATTTGACAAGCCAGTTCTGTATTTATCCCAAAAGTAAAAGCTGCCCTTCTAAGGGGTTTAAAAGATTCTTCCTTGACTACACCATTTTTTTCAAAACACATATCAAGATGTTATTTTCTCCTTAAATTTCCTTTAAAAGTGTTCCCATCTGTCACTGTCTGCAAATCTCTGATACCTTAGGGAAAAGCCTGCTGTAGCTGTGTTTTGGTTATCCCTAGTTACACCAGATCTGCAATGTGTTTAAACAGAAAGAGATTGTGATTTTCTGTTTCATATGGAAATTGGAACCTGTGCTAGAGCTTCACCCATTGCATCATGGCCAGGCTGACTTGTTCTTCCTCTTGATGCCACATCCCCTTCCCTCTCATGGAGGTAAGGCAAACACGGAGATGTGAAAAACAAACAAACAAAAAATCAGAAAAAAAGAAATTAAAAAAAAAATTACCCCCAAGTTTTTTGAAATACATCCTGCCTTCCTTTGGGCTGTTTTTGATTGGCTTCTGTATAATTAGTTCCTGCTCACAGTTTCTGTGATAATTGCACAGTCTATTAATTGAGCATATATTGTACTCCATGCAGGCAGCAAATGATGAAGCTGTCAGTATTTTGTTAGCTATTACACTGCCTGATTCTTATGGGCTGTTTGATACTGGTAACAAATTAGCCAATTTATACATCATAAATAAGATTCAAAAGCCCTGGTTTATCAGCTGGAGAGAAAAGTACTGTTATCTTGGTTGACAAAATGCTTGTACTAAGATTCCCAGTGCCTTTTGGCAGGAATTCATCAGAGCAGATGTATTCCTTCTATTGGGCACCATTTGGTTCAATTATTCTTAATGTTTAATAGCAGAATAATTGGACCAAATGGTAATATATACTCCAATAAAATACTTTCATTAAATGCTTTAATTGCTGGTTCTCTATAACTGCAGTGCCAAGCTCTTTATTCTGCTTATTGACATTTGACAGACCATGATCTTAATACGTTGCTTCCATAAATCTCTTGATGAGCTTTATCAGAGGTGAGCACTAAACCCGTGGAAACGGGTCCTGCTCTGGTAAATGGGCTGGGGAATTGGAACAAATTGGGGAGAAATCAAAGCTGCTCTGTCTTAACCCCTGGTGCAGCCACCCTGGGCAGAAGGGGGAGGGATAAGGGTGGCCATGCTTGTTCTGTGCATTCAAGTCATGCTCCAAACATCTTCCCCTGCTTCTGAGCAGCTTGGATTAACTGGTAAAGCAGCTTCTCATTTTCTTCTTAGCAGCATTTAAAGCACTTGTGCTCAGTTCTTCTTTGGGCGAAACTCTCACCAAGCCAATGAGAGTTGTGACAGTGATAACATTGGGTCTGGTCCATGCTCCATGGACTCAGCACAGTGTAAGGATGAAAGCAAGGATTTAACACTCTCCCAGCCCTCCACTGGTATTCTGGATTACTTGGTGACTAGAAAACAAACAGCAGAAGGATGCCAGGAGGTGGAGTGAGGAGAAAGAAGGTGCAGAACCAGGGGAGAAGCTATAGGAAGAGGGCGGATAACTGTCTTCACTCCCTGCTATATGCAGGGAAATAAATGTCCATCTCTGAGGACTAACGGGGAATGTCTCACAAGTCAGGGTAGGACCTAAAAACCAGAAGAGGATCGCTGGCTTTCCAAGGCACTGCCTGACTTCAGTGTTGCTGGTTTGGATAATGCCAGGTACGATGGGCCCTTGGTCTCTGCCTGGGGCCCCTCACTGCCAGGATGCAGTGATACATTCATCCTGCATCCAGAAAAGGCCAGAAGCAAGTGAGAAGGAAATGAAGCTGCTTTCCTTCTGCTCCTAGGAAATTTTTAGGCTATCAATAGTGATGGATTTTATTTTTAAACTGAGATAAGGGAAAAGCAAAAAACTACCTACCAGGGTTACCTGCTCTCACATAGCCAAGTCCTGATCTCCATGCCACCAAAATCGCTGCAGGCACCACACTGGCTTCAGTAAGTGCACCAGCTCTGGGACCTGGACATGCTTGTGCAACCAGATGACATCCCAGTTTCTGCAAATACAGGGAGTGTCCAGAAGGATGGAGCAACAGAGAAGACAGTAAGAAAAGTGAGACCCTCCTGGGTCTCCAAACACCCCCACGCTGCTGAGGCACCTGCTTTAACTCCAAACATAAGCAAACAGTAAAGCGATGAAAAATCCCTTGTGAAGAATTCTTCTGGGCATTGTCAGAGAACTAAACAGAGCAGAAGGAATGGGGAAGAGATGCATTTTTAAAGCTTCTCAATTAGTTTCTAATCGCTGGCATCCAGCCAGTCTGGAAAGGCAGGGAAGGGATGGGAGTCAAGGGGCTGCAGCAGCTGCTCCCACCACAAAAAGTCCTCCCACAGCTGGTGGAACAGAGATGCCAGGGCTGTGAGGGCTTCACCCCATGCTCCCACTCATAGCTGAGACCTGACAAAGGAAACATTACACTATTATGGATCTATTTACTGTGCCTAATTAATAATTAGAATTTTATCAGAAAGTTGTTGTGCTTTTACCAGTCTGGTTTCTTTTATCTTTTCTGGAGAAAGAAAGAGAATTGATGGAAGTGGGAAAGCGGGGTGGAAAAATCCTACCCATTAAAATTTTCACCACAATACATGTTACAAGGAAAAGCAGGAATCTTCCAGGGATCATTCGGTTCCAAAAATCAGTTCTAACACTTCAGTGGTGACAAATCCAAAGTTGGTCAAATTTTCACACTTCAAAATTTTCATTTTACCAAGAACCAGGATTTCTGGTCAAAGCATTCGGACAAACACTTCCAATCAACAAATACACCAAATTATGTTACACCTCATTGCACAGGTCACAAAGTCCTTCCAGCAGTCCCATTAACAACTCTGTTGCTACCCTTGATCGAGTGCTGCAAACATGTCAGGACTTTGCTAATATTTACCCCAAATGCCTTTGGTGTATTAAAAGCATGTTCAGAGCAAACTCCACTGTCTGACCTCCACAGCCCACGGGCCCACTATGTCCATTCAATAACGCACAGTAATTTTACCATTGGTTTTCTACAGCAGAGACATCCCCCAGTGACTCAATTTGAGATATGCAGCCAGAGGACATATTCAAAAGGCATCTTTCCACAGTCTCCACCACCCACCCTTTAAAAATACCAGGCAGAAAGACCCAGTGAGCTCATTGGGCAGCTCAGCCTCACTGAAATAGGAGGTATTTACAGAGCTGGTGGGTCTCAGCCACCTCTCCCTTGCATTAGAGCAGACATGGAACTGTTGTGCTAGGAAAGGGAGTTATCTCAACCCATTGAAGTAGCACCTACTCTTGAGTTGTCAAATTAATATTTCACTGTGAACCACATATACTGAGTTAGAGATGTGGGGGGCTGGGATGTCTGCAGAGATACTACACAACTATGTCCTGAAGGCTGGGAGTGATACAGGCGATTTCTGAATTACCCCCTTTTAACACCCATCTTAGAAGAAACTTGAACAGAGTGTGTGGGTGGTTCTGTTCCACCAGCAGCAGACAGCAGAACAAAAGGTACCATACTTAACAGTCCTGCCATACAGGCTGCAAACGTGGCTTTGGTTCTGCTGCTGCTGCTACATTTTCAGATCTTTGCCAGATCTGGAAACGACTGGGGAAGAACTCGAGCTGTGATGTGAAAAAGCTCAAGCTTAATGATGAAACCTGGAAATCAATTGTTAGAAGGAGGCACAGCTCTGGCAGACCCCTCCGTCTCCTTTGAAAGCAAGCTCTTTTCAGAGGGCAGCCTCAGGAGGATGGAGATGGGAATTTCCCAAGTAGAAAAGCCAATGCAGCTGTCATGCAAGAACAGGCTGGCTTCAGCAGATGGAGCATGACAGCAAGAATTCTTCAGGCTTGAGAGCAGCAATTTCTACAACGGGTATAATCCAGAGGATAGTGGAAAAATCAATAGATGGATAATGTTAAGGAAATCAATAGGATTGAAGCTCTGAGGCTGAGGTGTGTACATGGGGAGCTGACATTGACACCAGTCTGTCATTGGCCTCAGAAGTTTTGTCTTGACGAGGAAGCACTTGGCATTCTGGACATGGGCATGAGAGCAGCTGTATCCTGCACCCATCACGGTGATAATGGAAAAAAGATTCATTCCCTTGCAAGTGACATTCTGCACATCTGAGAAAATTTACTTTCTACTCTGACTATTCTCTGAAACGAATTTAAGGACTGATTATCAGATGCTCAGAGGACAAGCTCCGCAGGTGTGTTGTGTCAAACATTTCACCAGGGCTACAAGACAATAGTTATGGAAAATCAAATGCAAAGTAATGTATTGCTTCATTTTCCCTGTGTTTTGCACATGCTTGTTTAGAGTGCAACTCAAAGGGGATTAACATCTTCACATCTGAAGTGTTGTTCCTCCTGCTGCACAATATGGGGAAAGCACTTGGGAAAACAGCAGAAAGCTGCTGGCACAAAGGGCTTTCCAGTACCTCAGGAACTCAGGATTTAGGCTAAGCAGCGCTGATTAATGAAGCTGAACTTCAGTAAATGGGCAGGTTAAGAAGGTCCAAGAGGAGTATTGGGAATTTGTCTGCCTGCCTATTAATACCAGTTTCTTTGAGCCAGCCCTGGCAACTTCTATTGACATTAGTCAGGAATGCTTCTAGAAATACTACAGTCAGAATTCCTGAAAAGTCCTTCTTTTCATATTCCCCTCACAAAATTGAAAATCAAAAGGGACACCAAGAAAAGAAACAGGGTGAGTTCACAACTCAGCTTGGCCAAACATCTCCAGGAGCTCCCTGCACAGAGCTGCCAACACTGACCAGTTTCCCTGGCACCCTTCTCAGAGGTGAATCAAGCACGTCCTAATGAGCAGAGAATCAGGATTAGCAGGAGCAGGGAATTTCAGGCCTGATATCTTCTAATGGTAAAGAAAGGACTTACTTCACAGTAAAGTTTGAGCTTGTCTGTATGTGGCAGAGAGGTGTCTAAGGGCAGGACCCACGTTGGTCTGCATTTGCTATGCAAACCCTGTCTCACCCATCACCTGATGGCAGAGGATGAGCCCTCTGATGTTCAACTATTGAAACTCAGCACAAACCCCTCCAAAGCTGCAGGTTGTCTGTGTTCTCAAACCTGGCTCCCCTACAGACCAGGATATTACAGCTGTAGGAGATTAACTCATGCTGCTGCCAATATCCTTTGGATGAAGCCTCTGGCCCCACGTAGCTGGGGCAAAAGGTCAGTTTTGTTAAACAAGCAGCCCAGGTAAGGCAGGGCACCAAATACCATTTATTTCCTGAACTGTGCTGCCTTGCAGGGTAAAGTCTTTTAATGGAAGCACAAGGAAAGGGAGTTGTTATGGGGACTGAGCTGTGAGTATTGGCCAGTCTTGGGTCACAGAGCCAAACAAGTGTTGCTTGTGAACAAAATGGCATTTTCTAAAGCCCTCTCCTGACCCACCTGTGAAACAAAGGAGGAACATCTCTCCTAAGTACTTGCTGCAATGCCCTTTCTTGCCTGTTTCTCTTTTTTGTTTTTTATTTATTTCTGTTTTGGAGTGGCTGGAAAGCAGCAATCAGCATCTAGCTGTAAAGAGGCTGCCACATGCAATTACAGGGAGAAAGTCTTGAAGGACACAGTGGCGAAGCAGAGAGACATCTGAAATAAACTTAAAGGGAACAGCTTTGTTTAGCTGTGTGGCCTTTTGCTGCCCTGTAATTCTTTATGTCGATTATAATAGAAAGATCAAATTTCTCATTTTCTCATCTCTGTATCTAGAGAAATGCAAAAACTCCTACACTTGATCTCTCCAAGCCCTCCTTTCCCAGACTTGCTCACCAATACTTTGTCACTGTCACCTCTTTGACGATGGTCTGCTTGGATGCACGTGTGCCTTCAGAAGAGTTGCTCTGGTAGATACAAAAGACCCAGTTTCCAAATCCCATCATGCTGCACACCCCACCAGCACTTAATTCATGGAGTAACCTATTTCTGTCACTCGCTTCCTTCTCTCCAGGCTTGGCTATCCCTGTTAGATTTCATTACAAATTAGCCTGGATTTAATTGGGAATAAAGGACCAGGCTATTCCTCCCTCTTTGCAAACACAAGGAGGTACACAATGAGGCATCTCCTATCCCAAGATGTTGGGAGAAGGGCATACTGTCCTCATAGCACTTATGATCTGGGAGCACTCCAAGGACACAAGGAGGGTACACGTGGGAAACCATCACAACTCCAATGCGGAGCTTCTTCCTTGTAAGCAAGATGAGACACAGAAAACATGTGGAACGGAGCTTTACCTGAGGCCCAGTGAGGATCCACCTGCCATCCCCATCCAGTTTTTTGCCCTTTGCCTGCCAATCAAGGCCACTTTGTACTTAAGTAAACAGAACATGGAAGGGGTAGCTCACTGGAAGCAGCCTGAGTCTATTCATATATCAGAATGGAGCTGAGTCAAAACTGGAGGTGGATAAAAACTAGAGGTGGATGGCTCAAAACTAGAGGTGGGTAGATTCAGATTAGACATTAGGAAGTTCTTCCCCATGAGGGTGGTGAGACACTGGTACAGGTTGCCCAGAGAGGTGGTGGAAGCCCCATCCCTGGAAATTTTGAAGGCCAGGCTGGATGGGGCTGTGAGTAACCTGCTCTAGTGGGAGGTGTCCCTGCCCATGGCGGGGGGGTTGGAACTAGATGATCTTTAAGGTCCCTTCCAACCCTGACAATTCTATGATTCTGTGAGTCCTGTCTCCAGACTGACACCATGACCCAAGATACACAGAAAACCTTTTCCACCTTAAATGCTCTAAGTCCTATAGAAAAAGAATGGCCCCGAGACATGGGAATCATCATATACTATGCAATGTTCTACTCTTACTGTCCCTACACCACTCAGCAGCCACAAAAACGGGCAGAAAAGGGAAATGCAGAAAGCCCAATTCATATATGCACTGAAGATCCTTCTGCAATCTGCAGGATGGGGCTACCTTGACTTGGGTAAATCACATCTTATTTCATAGTAGTTATCTCTGAGGAGTAACACACAACTTTTATTTTTAATCTTTAGCTGGTACTTTGTGAGGCTGAACAAAGACACAGATGTGTTCAGGATTCTAGCAAGGGTACATCTGTCTCCAGATGAAAGGATCCTGACATCAAACCAACTGCAGCTGGGCTGGAAAAAGTTTTAAATCACTGTGATCGACACAAGTTTTGCACCAAAGTACAAATGCACATACCCTGATTTCCTCTGGGTGACAGGCAAATCCTGTTATTCTACTTATGAATGGGCCTCATTAGGTAGAAAAAAAATTGTTGGTGCAACCTGTTCCTTTTTAAATTAAACATATTAAAGTTGATAGATACCCCTAATTCTGTGCTCTGCCTTTTACGCATTGCAATAACACCGCTCCCATTGTCAGGGTAAGTCTTGAGTTTGCATAATCTGCTTTTCATTTCCCTGGCAGCTGCAGATCATTCTTGGTGACTAAATTAAAAACAGTTTCTTCAAGAATCCACCAGACCTGTCTTTTTTCCTCCTTGTACCTACAAGTTGGGAAGAAAATAAGAAAACAAAGCCTTACCAACAAGCATTAAATCCTATCAGATCAGGCTGGGTCACCTCATCCATTCCTCTGCCCTGAGGCAAAAATCAACTCTTCTTAAGCCACCCTTGAGAGATGCTCATCTAACTAAAACACCCATTGATGATTTCACAGTCTGTTCCTTGGCTTACCTCATGACTACAGATCTGACCTAAATGTCCCTTACTACAGTCAAAGCTCCTCACTGCTTGTCCTGTCCTCACTGGCCTTGAGGAAGAGTAAATCTCCTTGAAGATGAGCGTTTCTTCTCTCTTTGAAGCAGCCCTTTACATGCATGTCAAGCTCTTCCATGCTTTTCACTCTTATCTCTTACGAACATATTTGTCTACAACTTTTCTGAAAACAGCCTGATTTTAGAGCCTCAACCTCCTGAACAGACAAGTCAAACTGCTCCTCAGCCCATTTCTGCTCCTGCGTTTATTCCTGTTGCATAGAAGTAAGTGGAGAATGCAGGAGGTTGAGGTCTTAGCCACCCAGGACGGCAACGGACAGGTAGGGGAGAGGCATTGAGAGGGCTCTAGGATGGCTTTGAGGCTGGCAGATGGGCTGAGCAGAGTACACCCAGTCCCAGGCAGGCAGCTGGATGCTCACACCACACATCCAGCTCCAGCCCAACCATGCACACCTGGCAAAATCCAGCGGTGCTGACTCTGCCAGCTTTGAGGACAACACCGTAAGTAGTGAGGAAGCACAGAGAGTAACCTATGAGGGTGGAAAAGTGGGGAAAACTCAGGAATTTTAGAGGGGAAGGGGAAAGAAGCCAAGATAGCAAATCAAAATGTTCAATGATCTGCTTCCCCACACTTACCACTTGCTAGAGCTGACCTTGATGTCAAGAGAAACTCCAGTTTTCTGAAAGGTAGTAAAAAGAAACACAAGGCATGAAATGTCACAATCAGTTCAGAGGCTTACAGCAGCATCTAGTCCCAGCACTTTACATGTCATGTAATAAAACACTAAGACTAAGAGGTTTTTAGATTTCTGTAACTAAGCAGACAGCTTTTATCACAGGCTGTGGCTTTCCCAGCTCTCAGCCTTGTGCACACAGACCTGTTGGCTCTTCTAGCCCAGCGAGTCTGCTCAGACCTGTGTTTTGGGCCACTCTTTGTACACCCAGCTCATACTGTGCTCAGGTCCCAGCACAAGGCAACCATCTGGGCCAACCTTACATACAATAACCAGAGGTTATTGACCAGGCAGGGCTCACCTTGGAGGGCAGAGCTGCTCTTGACTGGGGAAGAAGGCTTGGCTGTGAAGGGCCATCCCTGGGACCTCCTCTGGTGATGGATCTGCACTGACACACTGTTCCAATCACAGCAATTCTGCACAGTACCAGCTGCTTCTCTGGATGCAGGGAAGAACAGGCTTGACAAACAGGAGAGTAAATGCACGTTAAGGCCATTACTCCAGTGCTCCCAGCTGTTACCCTTTTGTTGGGAGAATTTAAAGAGAACTTGTTAAGGATGCAACACAACATCAGCATTAAGTTTCCTCCTGCTTTGCTTTCCAAGCACTCAATCCTATCACTTCATTAACATGGCTGAAATTTCAAGATTTAAAGGCTAAACCCCACTTAAAACTTTCTCAGAGAGGATGAACTGGGACTCACCCACTGCTTGTGCTGCTGTCTGCAGGAGGGGCAGTTCTCACCCCCGTGCCTTTGGGGTTTAAGCTATGAAAGGCCACTGGAGCAGGGCTGGGTGCAAGCCCCACTGAGGAGAGGGGGGTCAGCAACTGGGCAAGAAGCTGCTGAGGATAGAGAATCCCACACCTGCCAGGTTGTGGCTCTGCAGGCTTGAGCAGAGAAAAAAGCATCCTTTCTAGGCATTGCAATTTAAACCAGCTAAAAATCACAGAATCACAGAATGTCAGGGATTGGAAGGGACCTTGAAAGATCATCTAGTCCAATCCCCCCGCCAGAGCAGGATCATCTAGACCAAGCTGCACAGGAAAATCCCAGGCAATTTAACTAAAACGCCTTCCCAAGGGAGACCAAACCTAACTTTGTGTGTTTCCATATACAGAGAAACGATCCAAGCAAACAAAACCAAACCAGACCACAGCATCACACCAAAAAATGCAGAAACAACCCAAATTTCCATGTGACATCTGAAAATTAAAAATTATACTATTCTATTCTGCATATGGCTTAAGAAGAATAAAACTTGTATGTACTGTCATTAGTCTGCATATAAGAAAAGATATATAATGATAAAAAGATTTACTTTTTTAGATAAAAAGCACATATAAGAGAATGTCAATATAACCCCACTGAAACTAAATTCCTGTGCATTTGATTTCACCCACCTGTAACAAACTGCTGAAGGGCAGAACAAAGAATATAATAGACAAATTAACCAATTTTCTATTTTATAGAAAGGACAAAGGCACGAATTGTGTTCATTTTTAGATTTATTGGATGAAATGGTGTACACAGTGTTAATCTTTGCAAAATAATAATCATGTACACACCCAATGAATGGTGTTGGGACCAGAAGTTAGACGCACAGTGTGCAACAACACGGCACAAGCAGTTCTGCCACAGAATGCTTCTATTTCCAGTACTAAAATATATAAAATAGTGTGACTTTTTTAATTCATTGTGGTGAGGTAAAGATTTCTTCCTTCAAAGCATGTGCTTCTACATGGCTTCACAGGAACTACTAACGATGCCCTTCTCCTTCATCCAGTCAATAAGTACATACCTAGTGGCATATTTATTGCTATTCTAATGGTCATACATTTTTTCCTTGAGCAGTATGTAGAGAAAGGAATGGAGAAGGAAAAAAACCCCTACAGTAATTGATGACAGCAACCTATCTACACTATTTGTGTCAAGAGCCAGGGATTAGTGCAGATAATTTATTTTGAATGTAAGTTTTAATGGAAATGTCAAGAAAAATTTATTTACATTTTTCTAAGTAGAACATGGTATTGATTAAAGCCACAATTAAGAAGTTACTAGACAAATTTTTACCTCTCTGCCCAGTTACAAGACCAGATCACAATATCCAGTCATTTGTTCACTGTTCAAATTTATTAATGATTTTCCTGGGCTGAGTTAGATTTGTACTGAGTTCCTTAGCTACACAAGCCATTTGGTATTGTCTTCTGTTCCCTGAATGATCTGTGTAATTAACAGCTTGAAATTTGACTGTTACAAAGGAATATATAATCAAAATAATTCTCGATGAGTATCTGAGTACTGAAACTTTTTTTTTTATTGTACATTTTTTTACTGATGCCTGAGAAATCAACTACTTTAAAAATGGAAAAGTTCATTTGTGGTTTATTCCCAATAAATCAGAAATGGTCTGTGGAAGTTAAATCAGTTGGAGAATCTCCATGCTCCTGATAGAGAACTGCTTCAGGTTCTCATCAGACTTTAAAACCTCACAGCAGTGATACAGTTAGGAAAGAGGTTATTTTTAAAAGTTAGCAGCTATTTTCTTACTGGCAGACACATCCTCCCGGAGCTCTCGATATGGCACCGTGCAGAAATACTGCACCTCATTTCCAAAAAGTAAAAAATAAAATGAATCACATTTTGCTGGCTTATAGGCACAGTATAAGAATGGAAAGGTCCTTTCACTACCACCAATCCCTTTTCCTGTTGTGAGGTATACTTTGGCAACTACAAAAGAAAATCATCTTAAGGCAAAATGTGCGATTCCTAAACAAGAAAATAAACGTTATTTTTTGAATAAAAAATAGATACTGTAAGCATAATTTTTTTACGTTGTTGTAAAAATCCATAAAAAATATAAAACCCTTATTAGTTTGCTGACTCTTTACAATATAAAAAAAATGAATGAAAATATTGTGAAAAAGGTGAACAGCAATCCTGTTAGAAGTCAATTAGTAATTATTGTATCTTAGCATGTGTTTATCAGTGACAATTTTGGAAGGAAAGCAGAAAAAGAGCTTTATGAAGTGTTACGCGTTACAAGTCTGAGTAACAAAATTTCCAGAATTAGATGGAGACTTACAAACTTTTCAAGATTGTAGCTGCAAAATTTTTGAAGCCTAACTTGCAAGCCTGTGGCCTGCCTGAGTTTGCCATGGATCACAAATGAAGTCCACCTCTACTAATCCTCTCCAAAACAGCAACAGGAATGACATCTTGTGAAACACACACACACTTTCAAGGAGAATAATCTTCCAGTTGTTATTTTTTGGCCACGCTGGCCACTGCCTTCTTTGCTGCATCCTCAAGGTCGCTTGCAGACGTGATGGGGAGGCCACTCTCACTCAGGATCCGCTGGGCTTCGTGAACATTGGTGCCTAGAAAAGAACACTGACTAAAATTAGTAATTAATATTAACGAATAAATGAGTATCTTCTATTAAATCTCTATGAAACACTTCCAACTACACATGAGGTTAACGACAGATTCAGTGAGTGGTTTAGACTGAGCTGAGGAGGAGGAACTCTTCATTTCAGTGAGGATTTTGACAGCCAGTGCTATCTGATAATAGCACTTGCACCTACATGATGAGCTTTGTGAAGATCAGAGTCAATCCAAATACATCCAGCAAGTGGATGATGGACCACGTATCAGGCCTTTAAGACACAGGGAAGATTTAAGCATTTATTACCAACCATCAGCTCCAGCTAATCAGCAGTCAGTGAATCAACATTAACTCAAATTCTGGTGTGGAAGCCTCATCCCTGGCAATTTTGAAGGCCAGGCTGGATGGGGCTGTGAGTAACCTGCTCTAGTGGGAGGTGTCCCTGCCCATGGCAGGGGGGTTGGAACTAGATGATCTTTAAGGTCCCTTCCAACCCTGACAATTCTATGATTCTAATCAGCAGTCAGTGAATTGACAATAACTCAAATTCACCCATGTTAACTGAAGGCTGCAAAACAGGCCACTGAAAGACAAAGATTTGAGCAATCCTGAAAATCTAACTGGTTTTGAGCTGCTCTTGAATATGCATTTTTGCATTTCTGCTAAAAGGGGGGACATGGAGATCTCTGAAGCATTCAGCATGACACTTTTTCCTCCTCTTCTGCTTTGAAGGAGACTGTAGAGCTATACAGTACAAGTGCTCCATTTTGCATGTAAAAAGCTCAAAGTAAAGGAAAAAACCTCCAAAATTCAAAAGGACATTTCAGGAAAGTACATTTTCCCCACTGCTCACACTTGTACAAAAGAGAAGTGCATTGCCTTCCCTTTTACTCTAGCCCATTCGTTTTGGAAAACAAACAGAGCATCTGAATTCTCCAGAGCTTTCTCCAGCAAAGCCAAGTGGCAGTTTTGATCCCTGATATGCTCTGCACCACAGGACTTGGGAGTCAGGTATCAGTGGTGCATCAGTTGGATCTAAGTGGAACCCACGCTGTGGGATCACACACGAGCCACAGGCAGAAGACCCTGAGCTGACCCCCTTTAGAACCATTTCCACCCCTCCTCCTCCACATCAAGTTCCTTGTTCGTTTGCCATGTCAAAACGCTTAATTACTTTGTAATTCCTAGGCCTAGCAAAATGAATTTTAATTACATTTGGAGCTATACACTAATTATACCCTTAATTATTAACCAAGCAAGGAGCACACTCTTTAGTGTGCAACTTCCAGAACGCTCATTTTAAGGGGCGATTTTGGTTTTTTGGCAGATTTTATACAACATCTGAGATTGTACAGCAGAAGTAGAGAAATTCAAAAGTCTATTTCATCAGTGTGCTCAAATGAAGATTCCCACTCCCAGCACTGGAGGAGACCAAAGACATCTCTGTGGCAGCAGGCCCCAGTACTTTGTGATAGGAGAGGAGGTGTCTGGAAGAGGAATGTGGGACCCATCTGCTCACTGTTTAAAAGCCCTGGTAGAAGAGGTCACGATTCCCATCGACACGCAGAGGACACACTGTGGGACTTGTGTAGGAAGGTCAAAACCATCTGAAAACTCTGACAGAAGGGGGATTTGGTTGCATAGTAACACCCAGAACTGTACAGTGCTTTTCCTACAGAAGAAATGAATATTATGGGCAAAAAAGGTCATAATATTTGAATTTTTTTTCAACCATTCTACATAACATCATGTGGAAGCTGCTAATTGCCAGCACAGAGCTGTACAGGGAAGTCAGGAGGTGCTATGAAGGTTCTCCTCTCTGTTCAGTTCCTCACATTTGTACAGTGATTACCATCAAGTCTTGAAGGTTTTATGTATTATTTAGATACAAGGGTGAAAAACATTTTCAACAGTTAAGATTGTACCAATCTCTTAGATAGGATTCTCCAAGACAAAGTGTTGAGAGGAGAAAAAAAAATGGACAGAGGGAAATTTTCCCCTAGAGAAAAATATTATGCTGTTTGTGATAGCTGTGTATTTAAAACTAACTTTTGCTCTTTGCTAAGTAGCCAATATTAATTTACTAACAGGTCAGAGTGGGAACAATACATTGGATGTGTTCTGCACTGCAGTGATTGCTCTGCACAGCACTTGTCTGACATGCATTACAAAATCAATACAGAACCCAGTCCACTGAGAAGGGAGGGGGGGAGTTTATGCAGACAAATGAAAATATGAAAGCTGAAAAAACTCTCACTGCAGTCAGAAGAGTAAGAGTACACTCTGTATTTATTAAATAAAATGCTCTTTTATAAGCAGGCCATAGAACTAAATGTGTTTTTCAGCAAGCATTTCCTTTGCTGTAATTTTCTTTTTGTTAATGATTGCTTTGCATCCCATTGTGATAAGTATTCTAGATTTATGGAGAATATGGAAATTATACCGAGATCCTGCTGAAAGCAGAGGTAAGAGCCTTAAAATTAAATGCTGAGAAAACACTGGATACATTTAAGAATCTACAAAAGGTATTATCTTATTGTAGTAGATGCTAAAATAAACAAATAAATAATCCCTCTATTCTAACATTAACCTCCTGCCACTGGATGGTGTCAGAGATCTGTAAACAGAATCCCATACCCAGGCTATCAAAATAACTGCCCTTCACCTACACTAGAGCCAACGGTGAAAATTCACAGGACTGAGGCTATAGGGCTTTTGTTGTTGCTGCTGAGGGGTTTTTGTTTGAGTTTCTTCTTCATTTGTTTGTTGTTTTTGTTTTAAACTGGACTCTATTAAGACAATGGCTTTCTAAAGAGAAATAGAAGTTTTTTCCTCCTGACATGTATTACTGTCAATGACACTCCACGGAAAACCAGGAAGATGTAATCTTATCAGCACATACCTGCAGGCTTTTTAATCTTAATATTCTCCTTCTGAAACCTGGGTTCTGCAGCAACCTTTGTGTGTGCATGCAATCTCTCACATTTATGCTCCTGCTGCCTTGAAATCTCTGCTAGCACTAGCAAAGCCAATCTATTCAACTCATTACCTAAAAATCCCAGTAATAAATACTCTATCTAAGCATGTTTCTATAAATTGTAAGATGATACCAGCACACGTTGTTACAAACGAGTCAAGAGGGCTGCACAGGTTGGATGAAAACAAACAAATAAAAGACCCCCTCCTATACTCTGCCAGGGTTTTGACAATGTTCATTTGTTCACTTGCACTGTCATAAAGCCATCAGGAACAGGCTAAATTGGCACTGCTCACTGCTGGTGAGGATGCAAAGCTCTGCAGTGCCACTTCCAGCTTCTCAGGTAAGGAAGAGGCAAGGGGAGAAGTCACAGTTCTGCACATTTGGTGTAGCCGAACAAATAGATTAACAAAAAATTATCTCATCTACCCAAAACATTCTGCTATGACAAAATATTTCACAATACACAGTATGTCTGAAAATTATTATTGATGTGAACACATTGTGCCCATGTTCTGTTAGCAAAAGCAATGCTTCAGCTTTGATATGCTACACTGATGAGTGTACTGAGAGCCAAATTTCCCCCCTGGCATGGAACCAGGCTATGTCCTTTCATAGCATCATATTGTTTGGAAGAGACCTTCAAGACCACCAAGTCCAACCATTAACCCATCACTGCGAGGTCACCACCAAACCATGTCCCTCAGCACCACATCTACATTGCTTTTAAATACCTCCAGGGATGGTGACTCTACCACTTTCCTGAGCAGCCTCTTCTGGGGCTTGACAACCCCTTCTGTGAAGAAATTTTTCCTATTATCTAATCTAAACTTCCCTAATTTAAATCTAACTCTAATCCAAACTTCTAGTCTAAATTTCTGCTCGCCCACAAGCTGGAAACTCACATCTTCTCAGGCCTCAAAGACAGGTGTTGGAGAAAAAGAGACAAGGTTTGAAGTTCATCAGCAACACTTGATTTGAGGTTTGGCTAGTAATAAGCTTTAATGATCTTTAGCTAGGGAACCTAGGAAGTTTTGGTGGCCTACACATCTCGTGGCTGTTGTCTCTGTAACCAACAATAGATCAACTTTCACTACCTATTTGTAAGAGACAGTTAAATCCTCTCTATTCTGTCCACTTTATTTGCCCTTTTCTATCTTAAACTTTTCCCAAAGACTATTCTGATGTTTTTCTCTGCCTCATGTTTATATCCTAACTGGGAAAGGCATATTTAAAGTTCTGCTGCATGTTAAAACCCAGGATGTCTGAAGAGCTTGATACAAATAAATTTCTAAGTGTAACTTTGCAATGCCCCATTCTTCTCTCTTGACAGGCAATTTGGGATACTAAAAATCAAGAGACACACATACTAAACCATAATTGTGAGCAAGATATGCAAGCTAGAGCAAAATTTCACTCGTGTGTAAAGGATTTCTGAATATATTAAAAAAATTATTAGATTCTGAAGAACACAGAAGGTCACCAATCACATGGCTAAAAAATACAATAGGAAATTCTGGATTCAGACATTTGAGTAAAAGCCAACTTGCTTCTTGCTGCATGTCAATGTATTAAGTAGTTCTAATTCCTCACAATTCTTCTTGTCCTATGACCAGAGAAGTGGAGAATTCATTTGTTAAAAGAGGAGCATCTAAAATTTCCAGCATAGGAAGAGGACATCTAATTCACAATTCTTTTTTATTCTTTCCTCTTTTCATCTAACTCTGAGCTACATAAATGAGAAATAAGGTTTGGCTTCTGCTCAGCACTCCTAGTTAGTTTTCACAAAACTTAATTGAAGTACATTACATTTTAAAGGGGAAAAATTCCTGCATAAACCCAGCAGAAGTTAATTTTCTGCATCTGTAAAAGATAAAATTTGGAATATGTGGTTTCTCCATTTGCCCATGAGGCTTTTAAACAACAATAATCCTGTGTCTCAGCTGGCGAGTTCTTTACAGATAAGGCAAGTAAATACATGTAATTATAAAGTTACCATTTTCAAAGAGGAGAGTAATCCTTTCTTTATCCACTGGCAAAACAGCTTGTAATTATTATACAACTGAGAACAAAGATTTGTCCACAGAATCCTGCTAAATCAAGACAGATTTGACTGATTAAAACTCTAGTCATCAAGACATTTGTAATACAGTGCATGTGGGCAAAGAGTCCTTAAAGTGCAGGTCACAAATCTGTTAGATTTATGGGAATAATCATGAACCTTCTGTTGGAAAAATGTTCAAAATGGAAATCCAAAAAAGTTCTTGTCCATTCTCTCCTTTTGAAGTGTAAAATGTTACCGGTGATGTTTAAAAAAGTCTTGGGCAGCCTTATTACTTTCCACAGTACTCATTATTAATTCAAAATCCTCAGATGTTTAGATAACCTGGTGTGAGTTCAAAGAACAACAATGTAGATGATTAAGAATCCAGAGGGATTGATTTCTGAGGAAAGATCAAAAGAACCAATTATATATATATGTATGTATGTATTGCTTGGTTGGGTGATTAAGGGGGCAGAGAAAGGAGGAGTTATAAGCTAACAGTTTCTGAGTACAACATCTGAAGGTTGTAAACATAGAACCAGAGAAAGCTTTGGGTTGGAAGGGACCCTTTAAAGGCCATCAAGTCCTGCAGTGAGCAGGGACATCTCCAACTAGAGTAGGTATCATATCTCTTTGTTTAGAATGAACTGATGGGTAACATTAGGAATGACAGAAGGAACTAAAAAACTTTTGAGATAAACATTGTGCAGAAGTGGGAGTTTGCTATAATATCCTGGGACAGAGTTTCCTACAGAAAACCTGGTATCACCACCTCCACAGTCAGTGGAGCCTGGTCTAGGACTAGCTAGACCTCCTAGTCTTGGAGAAGCTTTATTACAAACCTAGTAAAGAGTGAGCAATCAGGGAAGATGGTCAGCAAAAAATGTTTGCATTAAAACCTGTGTTTGACATTCTGAAGGTTCAGCTTCAACCTCTGAGGATGAAGCAGCACACAACTCATAAAGGTTGGAGGCACCATGCACTCACCTCTGCAGGGCTTTCTGCAACCCCCAGGCAGAAGCACTCCTGCTCCACAGCTTCTCTACCAGACAAACTCTGGAGTGCAGTAGCACTGGGACTCTCCTCATTCAGCTCAGGGACTGCTTTGCCTCTTGCAATCTCCCAGAAGTCACGTTGAAAAGCAAGTTCACCCTCACTTGTGTACAACCATGGAAGTATCAAAAGTACTGGGGAAAGGTCAAGAAAACCCAGTGGCAGACCCAGCAGATTGCAGCTGAAAATGAGCAAGTCGATTTTCTTTTTTCTCTTATACTGGTTTCAAATATTGCAGTAGAAACAACTTGCAATATCTCGTTCATAAGGAAAACTAAGGGCTTCTCCAGTACCTTCACTTAAAAAATAACATCTCCAATAGTGGGGAAGTCTTGCAGATATGACAGATAAAATTTTTCCCAGCTATGACAGACAGGGAAAGTTTTTTGCTATGACAAAAAGCTAAACAACATTGCCTAGAGCTGATAAACAATGAGATTTTATATTATCAAACTTTCCTGCTTCTAACCAACATCCATCAGTCTCTCCTTCATCCATATCTACTTATTTTCTTACACTGTTCAGTGGTGCTGCAACCTCCACAGAAAATTTTCACAATTTGTTTCTAAAATCCAGAGTAGTCAAATTCTCCTGCATTTACCACAGCAAAAGTCAACGCATGCTAAACCAAGAACACACTCTGGAAAGTGTTCAAACCCCTCAGTGGAATGCAGAGAAGAACTTTCACAGGACAAAACTGCATGTGACAAGGCTGTGCTCTCCCCTGAGATGAATTATGTATCCTGTGTGATGCACCATGAGAATGAGGGATGGGCAAACCCTGCTTTGTCATGAAAGGCACAAGTACCCCCTCATCAAAGGGTTTCCCAGTTAATCTGCATCTTCATGAGTCCTGGTAACTTCACTTTCTGAAATGAAAAAAGTCTGGTGTATTCGGAACTTTTTTCGTCCCCCCTCTATCATAGTGCTAAAAACTATCCTTGTTTCGTACCTCAGGTACATAAAGGGATTATTTCCTCCTCTCACCACCAATGCTGAATGATAGGACATTTTATGCTCTTTACACACATCCAAATATCAATACTGATGATGTTTTTGAGGAACAGGCCATAAAAAAAACCCCAAACCAAACAACAAACAGAAAAACCTCTATTTTCCAAAACTACTTAGCAAAACAGAACTGTTTCAAGCTTCCCAGAGTTGTGTGCTGATTTCAATCAAAGCACTTTTTCCATTCAATAGCAAAAGAATCTCCCTTTGTCCTTCAGGGTGCTTCTCAGAAATGAGAAAGAGAACTCCATACCCACTGCCATTATAATAAGGCCAGTAACTGCCTCACCTCTCTATTAATTTTTTGTTTCCAGTTTAACAATGCTGGATGCTCTAAAAAAAGTATTCCTTACCATTATTAAATCTGTTTTTTTAATGGATTTTAACTGGATTGGATATTTGGGCACAAGATCACGTTACAGTAATCTCTCTTCTAACAAATACTGCTTCTAACATCTTTCTTATAATTATGGTATTGGAGTAAATTTAAGAAAACTATAAATTGCTGCAGGTTTAGCAATAATGGGAGCATTAAATGAAAAAAAAAACATTTGAAAATGAAATACCTTCCAGTAAACAGAAACTTGCCTCAAAATAATTCCTATTTGCATTGCAAATGTCACAAGCAAAACCGTAATGCCTTCACTGCAAAATTTCATTGCTTCAAGTACCACCAGGGACCAGGAATACCAAAATAGGTAAGGAAGGAGTTTACTGACTTCAAGTCATGCTATGGATGAAGAATGGGACATATTCTTATCGTGGGGGACTAATCTGCTGCTGAGTAGAGATTGAAGAAAGGCACTGTGGATTATTGTGCATCTGAGGGATGATTCTGGACTGAAACCATGAGCACTCACCTTCCAGCCTGACCACCAGGGGCACTTTCAGCTCCAGCTCTCGGCAGGCTTTGGTGATACCGTTGGCTATGATGGCACAGTTCACAATCCCACCAAATATGTTCACCAGGATTGCTTCAACCTGCAGGAAAGAAACAGAGTAGGAAATAGGTGGGGTTTTAGTTTGTGTGCTATCTTGGCTTTATTTTTTAAACAAACACAGGTAAAAGATCCAAACTAGGGTACAAATTCCCCTCTGCCAGGCAGGTTCTCATTTGTGGAAGGTACAAGCCTCACCTCTGTACCCTGAGAACCTGCTGATGAGTCTATTGTTCCTGTAGTGTACGGCAGTGATTAATTGCCTTGGTCTAAACTGGCATGGTAATTAATGTCATAAACACATTATTACACAGAAAAGGGGAATTTCTTACGATAAGTATAAATAAAAAAAGAGATTAAACAATCTATATTTTGGATTTTTTTAGTTTATTGAATAATTATCTGAAGCTGGAGCTCAGAAAACACAGTGTGTGGATGCACATGCAATGAAATATTCATGTGGACACTTCACAAAACAATCTAGATATGCACTCCATCATAAGCAGTACAGAGGAAAAGGTAATATACTTGCCCTGACTTGATAAAGAAGAGTAAAAATCCCTTCTAATTAACAAGCGGAGGCATGTAATGAAGAGCATTCATTACAACAGATTAACTGATAACCTCAAAAAACTGCTATTCATCAGTTTCTGGAAACTGAAATTCCTGCACCCGATTCACAATTAAATGACCCTTCACAACACACAAGACATCAATATATACATGATATTAATACCCTACTTGGTAAGGTAGTATCATATTGAACCCAAGTTCATATACCAGGCTTCCCACCATGGCTTATGAGGTGACAGGAGACACCACAGAGATGCAGCTATGGTGTTTCTCATTCCACAGCAGGGCTAATCCACAATATTCGGGGTACTCTACAATAAGCTTCACTGAGTGTCACAAACAAGCTTTGCCAGAATCATGTTGACTCAAAACCCGACAAGATAAAGAGGGGATTAGGTCTGATGGAATGAAATATCACTGGATTTCACTTGCGCATGATGTCAACCGCAATTATGCTTAACTCATTGCACAAGATGAACAGATTTGCTTTGCCCACCTCCAGGTAGCCAGGCTCATGCCAGCACCAGGAAAATTCCCTGCAGTCACGCACGTTTATAGCTCTGCACAATCAGGTTTAATACATTTCTCTGCAGACAAAATGTGACAATTAACTCCTGTGATGTGCAGTCACACACGCAGACTGAAAGCTCACCACTGTTAGTAATACTGCCGTCCAGAATGCTGCAATAACAAAGGAAAAAAACCACCCCAAAACCTTAACAAGCACTTTACTTTCCAGAAGAAATCACCTCACTCCTTACCCAGTACCCTATACTGCAAAAACATCACCTACTAGAAGTATATGCAGTGTTCACATTGCACTGTCAAACTCCAACTCAGGCACAACAGTCGCAACATGAAGATGGCAACAGGATCACCTCATTGACACCTCTCTCATCACCTGCTGCTCCTGCCAGCACCAAGAGTTTTTTCATGGTGCCACCCAGATGTGGTCAGAACAGTTCCCATCTGACCATATAGGATATGGCCCCATTTTATCCTCTCAAGCTTATTAGACACCAACTCT
>VYZX01001806.1:96-19159 GCA_013401335.1 Brachypteracias leptosomus | reverse complement strand
CGGGCACCCAGCCAGGGTAAACAAGTACTTTTATCCAAGAGAAGAAGGGACAGGTGCCACCTCCCCAGATTTTTGCAGAAGTCTAACCCCTATCAGCTGAGCAAGTTCTTGGAAGAATAGATCCCTTCAGGGGAGGGCCTTGTGCCTGGATGCAGCCCTGATAGAAACATCCATGCCTGCATGGGAAGAACAATAGAGTCTCGTAGGACAGCTTTTCTTCTCCAGTGGATCCAGGTAAATAACACAAGGTTTCCCCATCCGATATGTCTGCACTGTTTCTGATGGGCTGTGGTCCTGGCAGAAATACCTGAAGTGAAGATGGAAGAGGTGGGCAAAGTCAAGAAGTGCTGAGTCCTTCCACAATTCTGAATGAGGCTATCAAAAAGGCTGCAGAACTGGAGGCTCTGGGCAGTGTGCCCATGTCCCACTTCCCTGTGTATCTCCCACACAAGGAGACACAGGGCTGGGGATAGGCTGAAACCAACACAGGCTTTTCCAAACATTTGACAGGTTTCAAGATTTACAGGAAAAGATATTAAGAAATTATTGGCCACTTTACTACAGAAATCGGAAGTGCTAATGCTCTTACCTTTGCCCGTCACCTAGTTTAGCTATGGCTCTGTGAGACACAAACTCAGTTATTACTTTACCCAAGATTAAATTCCGAGCATTATATTTATATTCTTATCCCTACCTTAAGTAACACTGATTCTCTAGGATCTGCAACTATAAAGAGGGTAGACTCAGACTATATACAAGGAAGAAATTTTTTATGATGAGAGTGCTGAAACACTGGCACAGGTTGCCCAGGAGGTGGTAGAAACCCCATCCCTGGAAAGGCCAGGTTGGATGGGGCTCTGAAGCAACCTGATCTAGTTGAAGATGTCCCTACTCATTGCATCAGAGTTGGCCTAGATGGCCTTTACAGGTCCCTTCCAACCCAAACTATTCTATGATTCTATGACGATCTATCTTTAAGGAGTTGAAAGTACTTGTATCATATGATAAACAGAGCAGCACTGCTTTTAGTTGTTTTAAAGAGCAAATGGGCATGATTTTATCCATTCCTGAAGTAAATCTCTTTCAAACATTTTTCAATATGGCCTCTAAATTTGCAGCTACAATTCAGACCATAGAAATTCCCATTTAAGTGAGAATTCATGGAATTTTCTATAAAAAGAAAGAAAGGAATGACAATTATTACCAACGGGAAACATTTTCCTCCATACACAATAATGGAAGAATATTCACAAGTTCTTAGACACACACAAAAGTTAAATGATAAGTATTTAATTTTAATAGTGACGATATATTAATTTGTGTAGCTATTACAGCTTTCTTTTAAAGTTCATTAAAATAGCTCGCATACCATTCCAGCATCGCTTACAGAAGGCACTTCTAGAGCAATGTGCGTTCTCCACCAGTAGAGAGCAGCACCAGCCTGTCTATTGCCTCAATGCAAAAGCGACTCTACCTTTTTTCCTCCTTTCTCCATCCAGTGACTAAAGTCAATGGAAGTTTCCTCATTACTGAATGGTCTCATTACCGAATGTTTTGCAGTGAAGTAAAATTTAAGCATATGTTTTATCCCTGACAGAAAACTCTAATGTTCGGCCTGCTCAAAAAGCTGCTGTTGTGCCCGTTTTCTTCCTTCTGGGGTACTTTTTACCTGGGGGCCCCTCTAGCATTTCTCACAGACACAGACAATACAGAAGTTAAATGCAAGCCTGACAGGCAGATGAACATGCTGTGTTGTCTTTCTGTCAATTGTGACCTGAAAAAAGTCTACTCACACTCTTTTATATCCAGAAATTCCATACTGTAGTCAACAGCTTCTAGGTGAGAAGTAGTTAGAGACAAGATGGCTTTCCTAGACTAGAAGCTGTAGTACTACTGCTTTAGCAGCTAAGCAGAGCTTTGTTAAGCCATACAGGAAGTCCAGGTCTAGCCAGCAAAATGAGATTATAAATAAAGCTTATAATCAATTTCTTCCACCAGATAGATCTGTAACTCTTGAGGTAGCATCATTCCTCCCACTTTGTTGTACTTCTTTTCTTAACCACAAGTTAGTTTACTTACAACCTTTATTTAACTGAGTTTTGTGCTCAAAGAGCCTGAAACATATGCACAGATTTCCTGTCCCAAGAATTTAAGGCCTTTCAAGGTTCAGCCTTTTTGATTTCTTAACTGGTAAGGGAAGGCATCTGGATAGTTTCTAAAAGATTCACCTTTAGAGTTGCCTACTGTGTTCCTTGCTAATGCTGGGCTGTGTCATGCTGTCACTTTGGATTTGGTGTATTATTTTCAGTTAGTGAGGTATATGAAGACCTCTTAAACTTGTTGCGTGCAAGGGGCACTGAGCATTAGAACTGTCATCTTGTAGAGTAATTGATCTCTCATTGGTGGCTCTTTGTGGATTCTGGGTTCTTGGGTTTTGGATTGGGGGGGTGTCAACTATTCCTTCAGAAAATAAGAGAGAAGTGTAATAAATGAAAAATTCCCACCAGTAATTTGTTTGCTTAGAAATATGTCATCTTAACTTTTATGCTCCAGTCAACATCATTGTGTCTCCAGATGTTTTTGGCTAGCTTTTCTCCTCCTCAGCCTAAGTGCCTCTTTTTTTCCACAAGTAGGAAAGAGCAAAAATAATTCATGGCAGGTGGGGTTTTCATACATGACTAGCATTAAGTTAGACCAAAGCTATACATTTTTGGGAACCATACCAAATTGATTGTGTACATACATGCCAGCTATTTTTCTTTTAAAAAGTACCAGATGACAAATTAAGAACTGTACAGAGTCAAAAATTGTAAATATTGATTGTAGAACAGTTTAGGGCGTTAATTAGTTACCTTAAGCACAAATAAGGTTTTAGTTCTAGTTGGGTCAGAATGGAAAATGAAACATAGAAACAAGACCAACTTTACACAAGCCAATGCACTTTTATAAGAGTGTCGTGGTGAGTTATTGCTATTCAAACCAATCCAATGTATACCATAGTGTAAGTCAAACCACTCTATAACACAGCAGTTGAAGACAAATATTTAGCACACACAATCATGTTCCAGCAGGACATTGTAGCGGTTTGTGGCCTGACTAGTAAGCATAATTTTAAAACAGATTATGGTATTATTTGTGCATAAAGGAATATATTTGCTAAGGGTATTTTATCTAAGGAGAAGAAGTGCAATAGGCATAATTTTATAGTGGATGTACATTACTGAGGTCCCTGAGGACTTAACGGGGAATTAGCACAGAGGGTTTAGCCCAGCCTTTCTGAGCTCTGGCTTAGTTTCTCTGGTTGGTCTTTCAGGCTGTTACAAATGATGGCTAATTCTCAGATCCATGTATATCTCTAAAGCACCCTGGTTAAGTGTTGCCTCAGCATTGATGATAGGGGCAGCAATAACGTACCTTGAAGACTTCTCAAATGCCGCATCTCTCCTCCTCATATTTTGAACTGTGTGTCAAGTGTAGGCCCACTTTGCACTTTCTGTAGCCTCTTGAAAGTAATCCTAACAAATGATGGTAGATGGGTATACTGTAAGTTATGCATCTTCTCAGGCCCACTTAGTCCAGTGATCTCTCTTCAGAGAAATAATAGAGCTGGGAAGAGCTATAAATGGCTTCAGGGAATTTATTGAAACTGTCAGCAGCTAATACACATTCCAAGGTCTGTTTGGGCTTTGTGAAGATAAAGCAATAGCTACTCAGCAATTTCCAATGCACTGATTAGTCTGCAATGCTAGCAATTACTCTTGCTCTGTTAAAAAAGCAGTATTCTTTATTTTGAAAATCTGTTGTCTGTGTACAAAAAGAATCTGACTCGATATGAATATTTACCAACAGTGTTTATTGCATTTAGACACTCTAGGTTGGGTGGGATATTTCTGAAGAGATTCCTTTCTTAGCTTTATGTAAATACTGCCTACTCAGAGAGACGGGAGATAGGTTCTTAAACCCATGAGGGATGATATTACATTTTTATTACAACACATCTCCCTGCCCGGTGATGGAATCTAGCTGAGAGAAGCATCTGGAAATTGCATAGCCTCCCCATGGCTTTGGTTGTCTCAAGCAAACTCTGGGGTATATTGTAATCCTTATCTGATCTTCCTTAGGAGATCTGAATTCTTTTGTTTGTGAGTAACAGTATTTCATCTCCTCTTTCATGACAGGTATGCATAATATAATGGTCCTTTTTTTCTAGAATGGAAGAAAAGTATGCCACAAATTAAATGCTAGGCAAGTAACTGTCCATCTGTAATGAACAAGGACAGCTACTCAGCAAGTATTTTGCCCTTTTTCCTTTTTATAGGAGTGCCTCTGCTCTTCCTTAAGGCACAGTAGGATTTAAGACAAGTCTGCGATATGTCCAATAAAGCTCTGTTTCCATGGACTACTTGATCAGACCTGAAGGAGGCTTGAAGGAATAAATGCTAATGGCAATTATTTTTTATTCAAAGTCATATACTTTCCTATATAATAAATAAGAATAAAAATCAACCCTTTTTATCAGTGCAGTCCCATATGTTTACCCCAACTGCCAAGCTACAATCTGTGTTACTAAGGTGGTCATCTTGTCTTTTTTCCCTTTGATATTAATAAAGTGTTTATTCCTTTGTCCTCTTTAAACTCTGCTCAATCGCATAGTCCTTCCACTAAAGGAAATTACAGGCTGCAGGGAAATCTGGAGAAATATCTGTGTTTTAATACTAGCTGTATGTCATCCAGGATCCCACCGGAGCTGACATTATTGCTTTTCAATGGCAAGAGCTGGTCACATGGGAAGTGTGAGGGTGAGCTCATCTGCAGCTGAGAATGTTTGAACTTTTGTACCTTTCAGTACCTTGCTGTGAGCAGTGAAAACTCTCTCCAACTGGGATGTGTTAGAGAGTTAGGTTTCCTGTAAACGTTGAGATCTTAGGAAATAGCCACAGGAAATGAACTTTTCAAAAGAAAAGAAAATTGAACTGGAGAATTATGATGTTCATCGTTGATGCAAAGTAGTCTCATCTGGGTTCAGTAGGAAAGGATTATTACAATTTAGATATCTGATTTTAGTTTAGTCTTCCATTCACAGAATTACTCAAAAGACTTTTTGAATCTGTGTCATATTGCACAAAGCAGATTTCACTTGCACTATGGCCTACTGTTATGCTGGGAGTCTCCTGGGAGATGCTGAGCACCCTTAACTCCTGTCTGAAGCTTCAAGGATCGGTCTTTAGTCAAAGCCTCAATAAACACATCACATCTACTTCCCTGGGATGATTTCCAGATGACATGCATTTCATTGACTTTGTGTGAGGAATAAATGAAAATCTAGTGGCACATCTGCTGCTGCCTTCAAATCAATTTACAGTAGTTAAATAGGTTTGAATTGGCACTCGCTCACGAGTGGCACAACCTGTCATGTGGCCCCTGGTTCACCCCACCCCACTAACTAGTCTATCGAACAATTGCATTTACCTTAATGCAGATTTTGTTGGGAAAAAAAGATGACATTTTGCACATGGCTGAGCTTTAAGGCAGTTAATGAAATTAAAGAACTCACAGCACAATAGGAAACCTGGATAACAGAAACAATCATTTAGTCAGCACATTTCTGATCCCACAGGAGCCAAGGCTAATTATCAGGGCCAGGTTGCATCCAGAGGGGTGAGGAGATGACAGCACAACAGTATTTCCCTGCACAGCTGCTCCAGACAAATTTATTTACACGTTCTAGAGAAAAAATACTTTTAAAACAGATTTATTCCCAGAACAGGCTGGGAAGTGTAGATAATGAAGACATGTAGTTGCCCTATCAAGTTTTCACAATTTGCAGTATTTGAAAAGCAGCTTAGGCAGTTTATCCAGTACCATCCATATGGGTTGACCCTGAGTAATTGTGGAAAAGATGTATCAAAGAAAAAAGGACTTTACAGAAGGAAAGGAAGAAAGCAGATGCAAGTCTGGAAATTGTCTCCACAAAACAGACAGGTTTTTCTTTTTTTTTTTTCCTAATTTAAGTAAGAGCAAAATAACATTCCACGGTCATCAAAGAATGTTCTCTTATCGCAGAGTAGGCTTTGGGTTAACAGGATACTTCTTGATCTTTCACTATTCTCTTTACTAAACCAGATCATAAAAGGTGAGAAAGAGCAGTTTGTCTAAAGCACTTTTATGAGTTAAAAGCATTATTTTGTGCTTAAGGCATTGGGTCAGACTTTGGACATCTGGTTCAGTTCCTTCCTTTTCCATAAATGTCCTGTGTGACAAAATACATTTGCACATCGATTCCCTATCTACTAGGCAGGGATCATGTTGTTTTATCATAGTACAGAGGTGGTCAGTTCATGGAGTCTATGTGAGTACCTGCATGGCCCAGCTCAATGAGAAGGTGACTTTAAACTGTGAACAAGGGTTGATTACCTGATATTTTGAGTATCCAGTCCCAGTTCTATCACTTTCTGTGGCTTTAAAGTATGTCTCTCAATATTGCCCTCTGTAATGAGAATAATGCTGCTTTCTTACCCCCGATGGCTGTTGTGTGAATAAGTTGTTTGCAACCAGTACTTAGACAAAGAAATGTGCTGTAAAGATGGAATTTATTTTGATTACATGAACCCAAACCACTAAGGTATCTTTTGTATAAGAGTCCTTTCACTGTCAGTTTTGCTGCTTCTGCTCATAGAGCTTCTTCCCTGTTGTCTTCAATATAAAAAAGTTCATTCAGACTTCACACATTATTATCTCCCAACTTTAAGATGTACAAGTCCAGCTGCAACAGCATGGAAGAAGAGGAATGAGTAAATGATGGTTGCAGTTTGATCTTGGCCAGAACGCAGTTAAGATTTTATCTTAACAGTGCCTTTGGTGTCCAGGGAAAGGCACTGACCTGGGGGCCCTCTTCCAACTTGTGCCTAATTGGAGTGCTGGCCCTTGGCTAACAGCCCAGCAGAACGTCCAGTTATGAAACAGGAGAAGTATTTGAGTCAACTCCTGAAATAGGTGGAGTGGTCACACAGGGAACTAAGTCTTCATATCATCCACTCTGGGCTGTATATTTCCTTCCAAAGATTTTATCTTTTCTGTCGCTTCCTGATAATGTTTCGGTAAGATTACAATCTCAGCCTACAAAGTGCTAGGAAGATGGGTCCTAGCTGAAAATTATCTGATGTGAACTGACAAGTTTCTAAGAAGTCTGCTTTTCTGTAAGGGAGCTGATTGTTTGGAACAAATGCTGCAGATATTCAGGCTGGTAATTTCTGTTGTGGGTTAGTTGAGGAAAATGTTTGAAATTGCTACAAAGGACTATTACTTTCCCAAGTGTAAATATGCTAATTATCTGGTCTTGTTCTTACAGTCCTATGAATCTTTCCTTTTAATCTTTTACTGAAGAACAAGAAACTATATTCTCAAAATTACAGATTCAAGTGTTTTACAACCTGTTTATAATGCAGCATGACTTTAAACTGTGCACTGGTCCTGCTACTGCCTCCTTCTAACTGAAGGGACATGTTTTTCTGTACAAAGGAATTTTTCTTCGAAGTAATGCAGGGCTCAGCAATTCTGTGGAGCATTGAGCAAATGGTGTCAATATCCTCCTGGAGCCAAAAAACAAAAGTAAAGCAAGCAAGAAGGCTTTTGAGTAAGGATTCAGCTTTTCATTCCAGGGTTCTTACTCACAGCAATACACATTCCATGAGCCAGCCTGTTCCCGATCAACACAGACCACACTCTGCTTTCTTAGGAACAAACATTTTCTAGTAATTTAAAGGTGAATATTTGGTTTGATGAAAAGGTGTCTTAAAAGAATGAGACATTGGAAAATGTCAGATCTGGTCATACTTTAGAACACTACATGTTGTGGGGTTCCTCAAGTCTCATCCTTGGGTGCCCCAAAGTACTTTCTGAGACAAGAAACTCTGAAGACTTTTTTAAGGATTTTCCCTTAGCCCTGGGGAAATAACCACTAATATTTTTATTGTAGTGAGTTTTGAGAGAAGGAAGATCGGATAATACAACAGAGTACCTGCTTCTGGAAAGCAGAATATGAAGAAAAGATAATAAAGAGGGAGCACCAGGGATTGGGAATGTTTGATGGAGAATAGTGCATATTTACTGGGAGATAAGAATCCCTTCACATCAGTCTAGAAATGTTTAGTAAACAATTAAAGGAACAGTGTTGGCTGGTTCTATGGAGAACCATTGCTTAGGAGCTACCCTTAAGTATCAGGCATAGTTTTTAGAAAGTCATGCCTTTCATTAGACTATCCATTACAGAAAAGGCTCATAATATGCAAACAAGTCTGGGTTTTGGTAGCTATATCAGCTGATCTAGAGAGAGATTACCTCCTTGCCTCACTTATAGCCCTAGGCTTTTGTAGCTACAATGATGCTACATTTTAATGCTGCTACGGACTCCCTAGACAAAAAAGGGTATAAAAGACCAGCTTGTGAAAGTCTATGAATCTCCAACAACTTCAGCAGAGTTTCTCTGATTTGTATGAAGTGAGAATCAGGCTTGTGTTATATATCAAGTCCTTCGTTGAGGCTACTGTCAAGTCTGGTATAAAAGGAGAGAGTTTAATGAATTTTTTCTTCAGAACAATGATCCAGATATCTAAATAGATTTGGATGAGTAAGAGTGGAGATTACAGCAGTGTGAAAATGTGTAAAATTAAAAACTAAAGTGGCATCTTGAAAGATGATAAAAAGTAGGTCAAATAAGAAAGTCTGGTAACAAATATTGTAAACAAGCAGGACTTGGTTACATCTGAAACTCAGCGCAGAGAACATAATTCTCAAATATAGGTCAAATTTCCAGATGCTTCCTGATAACGTGGGAGGCACTCTGTGCCTGCATGCAATTCCTCACTTAGATAATGCATAGGAAACAAAATGATCTAAACTCCCAAGGCACTTGACCCTGTGTACGGTTGTCTAGGAATAAAATTATGTACAAAATACACAGATATTATCAGGGCCTTGTGTATATCATGATTTCATAGCAATGGAATTTACAGAAGAATTGTGGTCTCAACTATTGTTTGTTATTAGATACTATATGAAAGGGAATGAGAAGGATTTTGGAAGTCCTCAGGGAAGTCTCTGTGGTGGGCATTTTGCAGACATTTAGTAAATGACAGTCCTGTCCCTAAATGAACACAGACTACAGAATAGAAAGACGACTAGAAGGTGTAAATCACAATAGTAGTTGAAATAGCTGTGATTAAAAGAAAAAAAAAAAGAGAGGAGGAGGTGGGAGTGTATAAAGTGTATAGATTTCTAGTCTGTATGAGTGTTTAAATACCTTTGAAAATGACAGCCAAGTATCATCATCAGTGTACTTAACTATGCTTTTAATGTTAGCTGTGAGAAGGATAAGCTCTTCATCTTCTAGAAGGGATGGAAGGTGAATTTGGAAAGGAAAAAAATCCATTTAGAAATGGCATAGTTAATCATATCACTACAGAGTAATTCTCTATTACTGTCTTCTAGCCATGTTCATCCCACAAGCCCAGGCTGCCTTCCCGACCATTACAGTTGTGAAAAGTCCCTTCTGCTCTTTGTCTAGCTGCCAGAATTTCCAGCTTTTGCCATACAAATACTGTAACTGCCAGTAGCTGAATATGAAGAAATATGGAGAAGGCATAAAATTAATTTATAATAAGTATGAAACAGAAGAGCTTCTTTGTAGTGTTTGAATTAACACTCAAAGTACTTTTTTTAGAAACTCTGACTTTCTTGAATATAAATGAAACAGCTGTGAGATTTCTAGTATGATATTCCAGAATGTTTGATACCTGAGTTCTTAGGTATACATCAAATGTGAATATGGTGGTTTTTAACTAAACATAGATACCAATATCAGTAACGTAACTGAAATTTGGTGACATAGGTCACATTCCAGAATCCTGGAAGTAGGCCAGCCTGATGCCTGATGTCAGCTCTGATGACTTTTTACCTGGGAAAAAAAGAGGTGCTTTGTATTTTTTTTCCACAGTTAAGACTCAAAATTAAGTAAGCCCTATTTGCTTCTGAGTTGGTATATTTATAATTAAAGGTATAATTTTTCTTCTTGCACACCTAATTGCCTACCCAGCCAAACAGTTACTTTCAGTTTAAGAACTGGAGCAGATCTTATGTTCAATTTAAATCCAACTTCTTTAAACAGCTTTATCTTAAGTTTCAATCTGCAATTGCCAGTTAGCAGGTCTAGGACTCATTCATATTTACTCTGGGGAATATTTTGTGGTGCCAACCATTCTTTTCTCATTTTATTTCAACTTTGACATCTGTTTGTTCATTATCTTTTGCACTGAGCAGCCTCAGTTTGGAAACAGGCTACAGAAACTGCAGCCACAGCATCCCACCAGGACACAAGTAGTCCCTGTGCAGAACCTGCCCACAGCCCAAGAAGGGGAAGATGAAGCCAGCGGCAAGCTGGATGTAAATCAAGCACAGGATAATTATGCCAAACACAGCAGAAGTAAACCACATAATGGAGCAGTGTACATGTGCCTGCGTTGGCACTACAGTTCGGTGGGTTTGGCACTGTGGTTTACAAGCACATGTCTTAGGGTTACTTTCCCAGTCTCTGCTGGAGCTTTTCTAAGGGTTGGTCTGTGATGTGTGGAAAGTGAACCTGTGGATATGACTCTGCCTTATACATGTTTTTCTAAATGTTATTTTATGAATCTCAAATTTGACTGATAAGGTTCCAGACTGACACAACTCCACTAGATGAGCAGTTGTTTGCCCTGCTGTGATTAGGTTTGTGTGTTTTTGGGGGCCACCTGACTATTATCAACAGTGAATAGAGTTAAGAAAGCTAAGACAGAGGAGCAGGTTATCTTAGGAAGGCAAAAGCCAAGGGCACATCTGATTTCATAGACAGACCATGATCAGACATAGGTAGAGTATGATTAGGTATCTTGTTACAGGAGTCTCAAACTCTTTCAAGATTGTACCTAAACACAGCCTAATCCAAGAACTATTTAAGCCACACCAGGAAAACCTGAACCTAGAGGAGCATGATAACAAGGAGCATGAATCCTACAGAATGAAGCAGAGAGGTATTCAGGAGTCAAAGAATCCACTAGAGCCTGAGGGAAAACTAAACACTACTTAAAGCTTTCTGAGTTTTTTTTCAAACTATCTGTGTTAAAGTAGAGTCCTCAGTGGTAAACAGCAGTGGCAACTTTAAATATCTTTTTTACTTTTTGGCCTTTTTACTCTTTGGGAGAAAGTGGTGAAAAAAAGGACTTGAATTCTGCATAAAACCCTCAAGATCCACAAAGTGCAATCTCCTGTTACGGCAAACAGTCATTTAATAAAAATCTAGTCACAAACTGTTGGCAATCCTTTTAAAATGTAATTGTTCTTGTACCTATTATGTCTGAAGACTGATATAGTAACTCCCTGCTCTACTCTTTAGAAACCTTCTTTTAGCTGTCATTTTTCCAGCATAATCTTTTGCAATGAAGATCAAATTCCTCTTATCTATGAGCTTATCTAATTGATCACTTGAACAATATCACTCTTTTAGGTACCTTAGAAAAATAGGCTCTTCATGACTGTAATGTCCAGTCTCCTGACTAGCCTAGCATCTAGTCTCTGAATGTGTTCTGTGCACCCAATCTGGATCAAATTCATTTTTTAAATAATGGTGACTAGAACATGACATTTCAGGGGACAATTTATTATTTTATATAAAGTGAACTTAGTATTTTCTCATCTGTTAAATATCTTGCCTCTCAGATGAGGATCACATTTGTCTTTTTCATGTCTTCATGTCAGTCATATCTCATGGTTGGACCATCAACCTAACACACAGATCATTGTCCTTCAACAACTCCAGGTGATAAACTGCCAACTTAAATGATAAATTCTTACTAGTCTTTGCATTTTATTGTAGTTCATCACATTTCTATTACTCCTGACTTAAAAATTAATCTTTCTTGTATGATAATCTGTTCACTTTTCTTATACAATATTTTGCCACTGTACTGAAAATGCTTCCAACTGTGTCATCAACAGATTTCATTAATATGTATCCCAGGCTTTGTGCCAAGGCCATCCAGGAGAATATTTTATAATGCTGAGTTCCACAAACAGTCCTGGAGGATGTCTTTCTGTAATCTTCCTTGAACCCTCAGTGACAAACCCTTGTTCTCTCTCTCCTTTACTCTCCTTGCCATGTATTCCCCTCACCACATATTTAGGTGATTTCTATACTATTTCATATCTTCTCAACTTTGATTAATGAACTGTATGAGAACACTTTATAGAAGTTACAATAGATTTACTGCATTTTCTTTCCCTAAAAAAGGTGATTGTTGTCAAAAAACAATGCCAGATTAATCTGTTCATTACCTTAATGCCTTGTACAATAATTTCCTTTGCAACATGCCCTAAAGCCTCGTATACTATTGAAGTTTAGAAGTGCATCATCATGTTCTTTCTGTATTGTTAAACACAGAAGCAGTGTTTGCTGTACACAATGGAAAAAATAGCCCCCATATTCTTTTGGTGTCTTCAGCAGATAATAATTAATTTCTGATTTGTTAGCATTGCACAGTGATCCATTGTTTTAATGATTAAAGATTCCTTCCCCTCCCCCCCCCTTCTTTTTTTTTTTTGGTCTTTTTGGCAATTCATACTGTATTGCAGTGAAATTTTAGTTAATTTTATTTTCCATTTTTTCTAAGTTTTTGTTTACTTTACTTTTTCAGGTAGCTGCTCGTCCAGTTCCAGTGAGACCACTTCCCTAAAAGTGTTTTTCTTTTCTTGAGATTTAAGTCGCAGTGAGTTGTTGCATCTCCCACATACAAATTCTCCCAAATTTTCTCAACGTTTAAGACTTTGAACTATTTAGACCAGCCCACTTCACAAAATGCTTCTCTTTGTTTTATAAAATTTCTTCTTTTTTTTCCAACATTGCTTTTTGTTTATTTAAAATAATTTCATTTATATTTATCTGATTTAACTCATGATCACCCGACCAAAATTATTTTATGCTACTATTGTTCTTTAGCCAGTTGGAGCAATGACCACAGTCCTTAGTAGCACTTTACAGTGAATTCTCAAGCTTTTTCCTTCTCCAAGGTAAATGAAAAACATTACAACAGAAAAACCATGTATTTCTTCTATTAGAACAGTATATCCATCAGTTCACGTGACGGCAACTCTCTTTACCCAGTCTCTGATTTATAGTGATGAAGAGGCTGATTCATTCAATACAGTCTTTTCTTCCCAAAGAAAAGATATTTGTCTCACTTTTTTCAAAACATATTGTACATATGCCCATTTTATTCTTTAAGTCTAGAGGCCTGCCCCTTGAATAATCCTGGGGCAAATATAAGACACATGATATTCTGAGAAGACACAACAGAATCTGGTGCTAAAAGAAAGGCAGTGAAGGCTACTGGAGGAGGCAAATTTTTATTGTGTTACGAAGGGGGGTGCTAGTAATTGTGGGAATAAATTCGGTTTAAAAAAAAAAAAGAAGGCTATCATGAAAAAATGTAGTGACACCAAAATACACTACAGTCCAGAGACATCTTGCAAAGTGAATCTTGGAAGCAGAAAAGCTGTGTACTTTTAAAAGCAGATTTGACACAGTATTACAATAGGTCCTGCATTTTTAAGCTGGCTAGCAGAGAATTTTTCCATCTGCAGCTTCCACATGTCTGTGTTCTCTACCTCCTCTTTCCCTGACAGATGTTCTACTCCTCATTGAACAAGGAAGTCACAGCACCCTTTACTGACTGTTCCTCAGTTATCGCCCATAATTTAACCCCAAATTTCAAGTACTGCTGCACTGCTTTGCACCTATTCCACTGAAATTAATTCCAGTTGATTTCTATCTTTTAGGTACTGTTCCTGGCTCAGCAAAGGAGGGGAAGGAGTAAGAAGTGCTACCTACCATTTAGTGGTTCTGTGAATGAAAAAGCCTTACTTTTAAAGCACGGCTTGCAACCTATGGGTAGGATTCAAAACAAAATGGTTTTTATTAATTCTGTTTCATATTACATGCTGAAGTTCGAGACACCAATGGTAGCTGATTGATTTTTGTAGAACTGATTCCCATACCTCTAATTTCTTTACAATCTTTCTGTGTACATTGTTAGATTTACATGCATTCCCACCTCAAACACCAGGCTGGAGTCATTCTTCATCTTCCAGGGTTAACTAATTCATCATTAGATGGACCCATGCAGATCCATAGGAAATGTTTGCTTTTAAAGCCAAGCTTTCTTACAACAGCTTTTGACATTTTATTCACTTGGACAAGCTGATTAATGGTGTCAGCATTGTACATTTTCTTTGCAATGAATACTAAGCAGATGTTATATTGGCTTGTTGCCCCACACTGAGCATGAAGAGGTAAATCCTGCAAGACCTTGCGTTTGTTAGTAAGTCAGTTACCTAAAGGTCAATAGTGTCCCTTAGTCTGTTTTATACATAAATATGACATTGATTAATCTTAGAAATTTTGATTCAGGTCTTCTGCGAGGGGCTTTATATTAGAAGTACAGGGCCAAAACTTGACATGTGGGACTAGGCAAAATGTCTGCTGATTCTAAAGGCAATTTTTTTTGTGAGAGTTTCCAGGTTGTGAGTTGCTCTCTTTATACCTTGCATTTTCTCTCTCAGCAGGCATGCAGGCGAGGTCTATAGGGACAGGTAATGTCTTTTCTACAAGCCAATGGGATGTAACAAAAGAATGTTTCAGGCACCCAAGTCCCTCTTTAGGTCTGCAGCTGAAACAAACAAATATAGAGTGAGAAGGGAACAGTTCTTCTAAAAAATCTGGGCAAGCACTCCTAGGATAAAAGGAAATGTTAGCAAGAGATGAGAAGCATTTTCCTTTAATGTGGGCTAAACTACAGAAATAAACCCACCAAAGTAGAATTACTATATCTGTTTGACACTGGCAGAAGAGAATCAAGTGCATTAATATGGATTTCAGAAATGGGCCTGTGCTACAAAGTTTGAGTCAGATCTGAAGTTTCCCGAAGTTGAAGAAGTCTTCAGAACCAGGGCTCTTGGGCTTTTCTCACGTAATTTACAAAATGGAGTTTGCAAGCCTACATTATCTGTTGTCCTGGGACTAAGACTTTGAATATACTACTCGCATAGATAGAAATAGAATGCTTCTGAAAATCCAGTGGACTCATTAATTTTATTTAATATATGAATGTATTAATTTTTATATGTTTGTGCAAATATATTAATATATTAATTTGTTAATTCCCATGTAGGTTGGGTTGTTTTGTTGTTTGCTTTTTTTTTTTCCAAAAAATTCTTTCTCCATTCTAGCCAAAAAAGAAGAAAGAAAATAGAAAACCTACACATCGATCCCATACAGGTAAAACTTAATCTATTTCTGTGGATGCAAGATATGAATATTCACAGTGCTCTCAGGTCTTACAGCCATCTCTAACGAAAGGTCAAGGGATAGAGAGAAGCAGCACTCTGAACAGAATGGCACTTGTTCTTTCTGCCACTTCAGGTTACTGATGTCCTTGCTGTCCCCAGGCATTCATTTGCATAATAGAGGTGATCATCTGGCCTTTATAAAGGCAGACTTAATGTAAATCAGTGATACATCTGACTGAAATATAAAATACATCCTAGGGAACTCTGCATACTGGCATACAAGTGAAGGTCCTAGAGCTACCTAGGGATACTGGAGATGCCAAAAGAAAAATACTAGTGTTGCTGACTGACTCATTGTTACAACTCGTATGAGAGGCTACAGGAACATTTCTTTTAGTTCATCTCCCTTCTCCCACTGCTGTAAAGTTGTTTAAGAGACTAGACTTCACATTTCAATATAAAACTTGCTACCCCATTTTTGACACCCTCTTGGACTGAATTGGACTCCAAGCTGGGAGATTTCTGCTCACATCGAGATATAATCACGTACTTAATGGGCTTATTTTACTCACCAAACCTAACAAAAAGATCCTTCTGATTTGCAACATTTTACTGAGCCATTCTGCTTAGAATATATTTCCAGTTTCTCTAGTAAGACAGTATTTTCCTTCCCAACACAAAAATAGCTGCAGGCTTTTTTATTTTTAATATTTAGAAATAAACGGAAAAGTATTGACCACATTCTTACTCAACCTTTTTGACCAGGATTCCCTACCTTTCATTTTTGCTAGCGCAGACTAGGATGCCATGCCTCCTCTATCACTTAACAGAACCACTGCACATACAGAGTCCAGGACTTCTGAGGACAGAGGCTCACATCTACGTTGCTGTTCCTCCTTTCAGGAAGCTTGTCAGTTACTGCTCTAACTTCTGATGTTCAATACAGTAACCTCTTTCCCCCTAAGTTTGACCATAAGATATAACTTAGTGAACCTTTTTCTTCCCATCTGCTGCAACTGGCTGTCCAAGTTCTTCATGACTCTCTCCAAATCTATTTTCACTAACATTTGTGTAAGTCACATCTCATTCACAGAAGAGAATTGACACTGCTAGGTTGCAATCTCATCCACTAACATCTTATTCATGAAGCACATTGGGGCATATGTCAGTAGAGAAGATGTGGCATTGCACTGTAAGAGGAGTGTGTGTCATATTTGCCTCATATATCTGAAAATGGAAAGGGGCTAGGAACTGAGTACTGCCAGACATAAATTTCAAAAAACGCTAAGGCCAAACCCACAATGCTATTTTAAGAAGATGTGGGGCCAGGGAGTGTGAGTCTTTCTTCTATCTTTTGGTTTTATCAAACTTTCTGGTCAATTTGGGCCACCTTTTAACATTATTTCAACAATCATAATGGCCAGAAACTTACTCTTTGTAACATCTTTTATCTCTCTTTTTCCTTGTTTTTTTGTTTGTTTGTTTTTTAATTCTTAAAACTCTTGCACAATCATTGCTTGCCAGCATCCAAGTACTGGCAACAACACAAAGCAACACAAATTTTCTGGGGTTTATAGTAACTGGCAATGCCTTTCTCCAGGGAGAAGCATTAGCCCTGTGCATAAAGCTTGGATTTCACATAAACAACCCCTATTTCTTCTTTAAATTTGATCATCTGCTCTTATTTACATGTATGTCTTTATAAGTATAGTACAATACTTCTTTTAAAGCTTTTAATATTTTCAGACTTCCTCCCATTTAAAATTATAATTCTCACCTATTTCAGTTAAATGCTACACCAATTTTCTTTAAGCTGTGTCATTTTTTCTTGCAGATCTAGCTCTGCATCTCATCAGTACCAGTTAGGGCTGTCCATCAACAGTACACTACCGTGCAAAAAGCGTAATCTGCTTTTTATCATTGATCTGGTATTTCTAGAATATATTTTCACAATTTGACTCTTCTCTTTTCACTGCAAGTCATTTTACTCATCACTGCAGTGGCTGCAGCTCACTTCAGCTCAGTTTGCTTTTGGGACCACAACTAACCAAAGTAGGCTGCTCTCCAAATTCTTTATCTGGAAGAGATGGAGCTGATACCAAAATGGTCATGCTCTGATTCACAATTTTTAAAAGCAGGTAAAGTATAAACTCCTGAAAAAAAAAAATAATAATTTTTTTTTTTTCCTATGGAGATTACTAATCTCATCTGCAAAACCAGAAGAATGCCTCTATTTCTGAAATAGAAAATTTTGCTTGAAGTTCTTCGTTTTAGATCTTAGCTTCCAGATGTCCTCACAGGTCTCAGACTGTAGTGTTATAGTCTCACCTCAAGTTTCTGTTTACATCTTAGGCTCCCCTGTAGACAGCATTAGCCACAAATATATTACAACTAAACATGTTGTTCTCTGACATCAATGTACAGACACAGTATTTTCTTTAGGTTACATATAAAGGCTTGAAACATATGACACAACTCCTCTCTTTCATCTTCATAAGGGTGAAAGAAAGGATGCTTTTAATTATTTTCCTAATTTCATAAATGTGATCTGTTCTCAGGCATGTAAACATATCGGTAAAGAGCTGCATCTTTTAAGGAGTGAGACATCTAAATTCTTTCTAGTTACCACTGATCAATAAGATTGAAAGCAGGAATCAGTGTAAAATCAAATTATGATTCAACCAGGTACAGTGACTAAAGTAATTTAAAGGCAAGAATGATGCAGGCAGAGAAGAGGACTAGCACAATATAGACAAGATACAGAATCTGGAGGATGTGTGCAGATCACAAAAGATTGTTTCAACCTAAACTTTGTATAAAAGAAGCAAAGCTAAAAAAGTACACTAAAGTCCTGCAATTGAAAAGAACGTGGAGAACAATAAATTAACTACAAAAATACACAGAAATAACTGAAGCAGCAAACTCTTGGTTCCTGATTTGGCAGAACAACTACAGACTTAAGTTTAAGTGTGTTCTTCATCCACAGAAGCTAAATTCATTATTAAAATCCTGCCTGTGCTTATTGTTTACAATCTTGCCCATGCTTATTGTGCAACATCTTCATCAATGACCTGGATGAAGGGACAGCGTACCCTCAGCAAGTTTGCTGATGATACAGAAGTGGCTGACACACCAGAAGGCTGTGCTATTCGGTGAGACCTGGACAGGCTGGAGAGTTCTGCGGAGAGGAACCTAATGACGTTTAACAAGAGCAAGTGTGAGGTCTTGCATCTAGGTAGGAATTGGCCTGGGTGCCTTCAAGGGAGGTTCTCCTTCCCCTCTACTCTGCCCTAGTGAGGCCACATCTGGCATATTGTGTCCAGTTCTGGGCTCCCCAGTTCAAGAGAGACAAGGAACTATTGAAGAGAGTGCAGCAGAGGGCTAGGAAGATAACTGGGGAATTGGAACATCTCTCTTATAAGGAAAGGCTGAGAGACATCAGTCTGTTTAGTCTGGAGAAGAGAAGACTGAGAAAGGATCTTATCAATGCTTATAACAACCTACAGGGTGGGTGTCAAAAAGATGGGGCCAGCCTCTTCAGTGGTGCCCAGTGATAGAACAAGTGGCAATGGGCACAAACTGGAACATAGGAAGTTCCATCTGAATATAAGGAAAAACTTCTTTACTTTGAGGGTAACAGAGCACTAGAACAGGCTGCCCAGAGAGATTGCGGAGTCTCCTTTTCTGGAGA
>VYZX01001801.1:0-10940 GCA_013401335.1 Brachypteracias leptosomus | reverse complement strand
GCCCTGTGCCTCTCCTGATGATGATCCATGAGGAAGGCCTATTGAAAACCCTGTGAAAACCCTGTGGTAGCAAGATGGAGAAGAACCTGTTAAATCACCAGTGTGAATAAGTCAGACTGTATTTTATGGCAGTGAACACCATAGTGTTGAGATTGTTTCCATTTAACTCAACTTGCCGCTACTCAATTTATAAACTTGACTGGTGAACCGGGAATTGGGATGGCTTCTTGGGCAGACTAACATCCCAGAGACTAAAGAGCAGCCACTACCATTATCTGTCACTTCTCATGAGCATAAAATCCATCACAAAAGAACAAGGAATTTCTGATGCTTTTTTAATGAACTGTCTCAGAGAGAGAATAGGAGGAAAAAAATGCTTTTTCCTGAGTTACATAGTAAAATGTTGGCTCTGGATTTCTTTTATGCTTGCTTCATAGTATATAATATCACCAGGATTGCACTCTGAGCCTCTCTAGCTAATACTACAGCCTCTTAAACACAAACATTGAATTTGGAAGCAGTTTTATTGCAAACACTCAGAGAGCAAAGGAGATAAACACAAGGAAATTGTTTCAGTATTTTGACAATCAAGTTTGAGAGCTTTTACACATTGATTCTTGACAGTTCAGGATGTCAGAATATTGGAAGTGAAGGGTAATGACAGGAAGAAGCAAACAAAATAGGAACCTAACCTCCACAGCAAAATAATCATTAAAAATCAAAGCATACAGAAAAGATGTGATTTTTCCAAGGTGCTGAAACAAGAATACAAGATTGTAGTTTGGTCAGGGTGCACATAGGGATTCACTAGGGCTTTTATAAGTGCTGCTATTAACAAACCAATGATGTGTCCACTAAAACTCAACATCAGCTGTTGAGTGTCAACATGGGAGCTATAAAAGCATAATACTAATTTCTCTACATCTGTCCTTTCTTCTTTGCATATAATCCCTAATTGCAATCTCTGGGTTTGGGTGAGGTTTTTTGAGTGGTGACCTTTAGTTAGGTTAAGGTCAATTCGTTCACATGATTAGCAAAGCGTATTAAAGTTTGACAAGTTGCAGTTCCTAAGAATTTAAATGATAATATCACCAAAAGCAATATTGGAGAAGGAAAGTAGCTTTCTCATCTTTGATGCCGGTTTACTGTCTTTCTCCCAGAGGACACTTCCACTGCTCTCTCTCTGCACCCCATTTAAATAATAAGAAAATTACATTGTCTTATTGCACAGTGTTCTGATTATATTCCACATATTAGTATGTGATGCCAGATTATTCTGGTAGAACATGAGAGATTGGGGGGATGGGACATACACACACTGTCCCATCCTCCCCCCGCCCCCTCCCCAAAAAAAAAAAAAAAAAAAGAAAACAAACTAAAGAAATTATAACTCGGCTAAAATTCTTGAAAGATCCTGGTTCCTATGTGTGCATCAAGTGTGAGCAAGCATCTTTTCAGAGTGGGTTGAATTGCTGAAAAGCACTTGTTATGAAGTATGAACTCTTTCACGTATCTCTATGGTCATGTTGTCAATGATATGTACATGCGTAGTGTTGCTTTGTGTTTCCATCTGGTTTTATTTCTTCTCTGGCAGAAGAAAAATGGGATTTTTTTGGTTCTTTTAGTAGCTTGGAGATGTACCTACATGTTCTTCTATTTCTTACTTTGCTGTCCATGGGATTGAACTCAGTCCACCCAGAAGAATGAGTTGATTCTGTGATAGATCACAGCATTTGATAGATGTTGTGTACTTCCTTAGTAGCTGTTTAGGCCTGAGAGCTATGAGCATGACTTCCTACCACAGAGACCCAGGGAAGCAGTGCACTTACCTGTTGTATTAAGATGCTTAATGGTATGTCTTGGTCCTTGTGTATGCTGAGTTTTAGTCAGAAAAATGTTCTTGTTTTCTCCTCTTTTGAGATTCTTGTTATATACTCTGAGCAGCCTGACCTAGATAGAGATGTCCCTACTTGTGTAGGGAGGTTGGATGAGATGACCCCTAGAGGTCCCTTCCAGCCTAAAACATTCTATGATTCTATATTAGTAGAAACAAAAACTTGTACAAAATGTGCAACTTTTAGGTGCCTTGAAACAGGAGAAGAATAAAGGATATCTTTTTGAACCTTGTGATTGATTATCACACATGTGATTTTCATATGCATCTTGCCTAATGCTAACATTGAATTTACAGGTGAATCTGACTGTCACCTGTGGTTCTCAAGTACATGTGCACACAAACATACACATTCTTGTTTGTCATCTTCTCAGGTCTTAAAGCTCTGCATAACAGAGGCTCACACTTAAATTGGCAGCCTTTAGATTGGGGTCTGACAGCAGACAATAGTGTTTTCTTATTGCTGCTGCCTGCACTATGTGAAATTCTAGATCAGTTGAGGAAAACTGCTGAAGCCCAGCTTGCAGTAAAGGTTATAGAATTGCTGCTGCCCACCTCAGTTGTTTTCCTTTTGAATAGTCATGTGTTTGCTCTTGCAAAGCAAAAAGGGAACACTAAGAATTTTCAGAAAATGCCTTAGCCTGGATGCTGGATCAGAGCACATGGGTACAAAAGGGAGGATTGTAATTAAACAGTTTGCCCCACTGCCAAATCCTGATAACTTCTTTAATGGAGTCTTATTTTGGACACTTGGCAGTAGGGAAGAAATTAGAAATCAAGTCAGTAGCATTCTTTCCTGTTAAACTTCATAGAATGTGGACCTCTTTGTAGGAAAACAATCTTCTGATGTTGTAGATTGGCTTTTAAAGTGAGATCTGTGGCTTTACAAGAGCTCAGAAGTATTTGTATGACAGTCATCTTTGTAACAAGATTTCACCTTCCATTTCTCACTGTGTGGGAAGGGGGGTCTGTGTGCAATACTGATCGTGAAATGAAAATCGTGAATATACTACTCAAAAGACTGTTGTTGTTATAAAGTAGTGATGAAACCAGGCGTCAAGGTACTTCAGTGTGATGTCAAGAGTTTCAATTAGTCATACTTGTAAGTTACTTGCCAGAAGAAGCTGTTCAATGGCCTTTGTAGAAGTAAGTGGTCTTGGACCATTTCCTTATGTGTGAGTGAATCATGCTCAATATAAAGTGTTGTTGCATAGTTGGCTTGTATTTCAGGGCTTGAAAATGGAGATAAATAAGGTAAGTTTAAATCACTTGTATGCCTGCTTGTGCATGTAAGGCCTTCAGCCCACAAATCACCTTGGAAACCACAGTACCTCAGGCCACCAGTGGGCAGGGAATGTAACAGCACATTAAGTTGACTGGAAGGTTGTTGTGGAGGTTTGCAATGTTCCTGAGCTAGAGAAGCTTGTTTCTAGAGAACAGAGTTTCTTTGGTGCCAGCATGGTAAGATGTTTTTGTTGTATGGTGATAATGTAGTACTGTGGTTTTTGAGTCTTCTGAACCTAACTTTGCCAAATTCTCATCCTTCTTAGGATTTCCCAGGGTAGATCTGAAGTACAGAACCTACCTGCTTCTGCCTCACTGTTAGGCTGTTTTTGCTGCGGTAATAACTTACGGATGATACCAAGCTAGGAGGTGCAGTTGATATGCCAGAGGGATGGGATNAGGAGTAATGGTTTTAAGCTAGGAAAGGATAGATTTAGGTTGGATATTAGAAAAATGTTCTTTAACATGAGGGTGATAGATCACTGGAATGAGGTGGAGGCCTCATCCCTGGAGTCATTCAAGGTCAGGCTTGATGGAGTTCTGAGTGGCCTGATCTAGGTAGAGATGTCCTCGCTTGTGTAGGGAGATTGGACAAGATGACCTCTGGAGGTCCCTTCCAGTCTAAAACATTCTATGATTCTATGATAATATTTATGTCACTTTTCTCTAGCTCTGGGCAACTAGACAGAGACGATCATAACTCTGTGTATATGGGAAGGAGCATAGTATTGCTATCTTCTAGCAATAAGTGACATAAACTCCATGTTGCTGATGTGTGCAAAGTACGAGTATGACTCTTATGTGACTGAAACTAAATCCTGTGTTGGGGTGTAGGCTCGAGCAGTGCTTGATATGTGAATTGTACCTATTGAGTTTGTGCTGAAATTTCAGATACTGCTGCTTGAGAGAGCTGCAGTTTAAGGTAGTTCTATTTACCTCGTTGCCTTGGGTTATGTGTTGTGTTTTGTCACCAGATACGTGCCCTTGGGAGGCAGCAGGGAGTAGCAACAGCAGCTGCTGTTCAGAGAACAGAGTGATTTCTTGTTCAGCTATTAGTCCTGGTGGAGCTGAGAGGGGGTAGGCACATAAGGAGGAGAGAATTCTTCATGGTTTGAAAGGTGGCTAAGAGGAGGAGGAAACCTTCGCACTTAGTATTGGAGAGGGCCATGATGTTGTTACTGTAGCCTTAATGGTGGTGAACCTCTGTCCATTGTCCTACTTAGGTAGATGATGGGAAATACCTGTGCCTGATACTTCAACAAGCAGTGCTAGAAGGCATGTGGTGCTCACACTGGAGTTATTATGAATGGAGCAAAGGAGGCTGTGGTCTGAGTCTCAATATTTAACATGTGGTACTATTGTTGATATTAACCTATTGGGTGAATAAGACCATAACATGAGGTTAGCATGAAGGTAGTGGAACCCATAATGCCTGCTGTAGAAAGGAAAAACTGTGTGTAGGTAAAGGTCTAATTGTATAAGTGATCATCTGAGAATGCTAGAGAAGAATCCCAAAGGCTTGGTAGAGGGAATTGTCACGGAATATTATCAGCAGGTTTGTGTGTCCTGTCATCTGCATAGTGCAACAATTAGTCGAGGATCCCACGAAAGAGATGTTAGTTGAAATGATGCCAAATGTTGCTTTGGTTATATAGCGCCTGTCCCTTGGTCCTCCACAAAGATTTCACTTTAAAAAGAATTTAAAAATAATGGGTCTATTTTGTTTTGGTTTCCATTATGAATCCAATGTTTAAGCACCTGAAAAGTGAGAGACTATTGGTTAGCTATAGTGCAGTACCCTTCAACTGGTTCCTACTCTACTTCTTCTGGTTCATCCTTTTATAGTAATAATGGAGGATCTCTGTGCTTTTTGATTCAGCAAAAATCCAGCAAATTTGTTGTTTTGAAATACAGTTGGGAAATACTACCTTAAAAATGTAGTTATGTCCTTAGAACAGATTAAAAGCCTGATGTTTCTAATAATAATAAATTAGTAAAACAGTACATTTTCTGCTTGGTAACTGACTGGAAGGCAACAAGATTACTTACAGTGTTTAGTTTCAAATATTAGTTTTCCTTAAATTGCATTAGTTATATCTAATTATAGGTACAGTTTGTGGTAATCAATTTGAAGCATAACGATGTGACTTACCTCTCTCTAAAGAATATATTTTGACTTGGAACATTATAGGTATTTTGAATGCAGTGTGATTTTCATTTCTTACACAGGTAATTGAAATGTGACAGACTCTGATAACATTTTGTTGGAACAAATCGGTGACTTCAACTTTTTTCACAGATAAATTTTTTTGCATTCATAAAGAAGAAAGAAATGAGAGTTTTCATCTGCTTGAAATACAGATACTTAAAGCATTTAATCTTTTTGCATTGGGTCTTAATTTTTCTTTCTATTCTGATGTCCATTAGAAGAAAAAAAACAAACAAAAACCAGTCAACCAAACCTCCCGAAGACAATAAACCCAACAGAGTTGTTACTGCCCAATGACACTAAAATAGATTTAAGTGTACTTTGGCAATTAAAGTGTAGATTATAATGAATTTAAGCCAACTCAAAACTGTGTAATTGTAATTATGATATGTAGTATTCACAATTGTATTACCTAGTAATTCTTGATCATAATGAATTGCAAAACTATACAGTCACTTAGAGACTCTAGACTTGCTCAATATTCAGTAAATATCTGTAAATGCTGTTACAAATTTTTCCTTGTGATGAAATTGATGAATACAACATTAACCCTAAACCCCAACAAACCTCATGTGAAATGTCAGCTAAAACAAGTATTTTTAATTCCATATTGTAATAGGTCTGGGGACTGATTGGGCCACTGCATGTGAGTCAGCACACAAAACCTTTATTCAGAAGTAAACTTTTCCAAATACCTCAAATACATAGAAGCTATTACAAGTGATTAGACTGTACATAGCCAAGTTTGTCTTGTGTAACCTGATTTTAGACTCCAGTCATGCAAATATACACACTTAGATTTACTTATGAATAGATTCATTAACTGCAGCATCTTGTTGATTTACAATGAACTAAAATATGTGTATAAATTCTCTCAGCATTGGGACTTAAATATGTTGTCATAAATTGTTTTGTTGGAATGGGTAAAAACAAACAAAACCAGGCTAAACAGAAACTGTTGTTTTTCCTTGTTGGAGAATTGGGGGAAGGATAGAGGGAGAGAGAGTAAAATGAGAACTGTTCTTTACCAGCTGAAAAGAAAGACTTGACTTTGAAACTTCCTGCAGAAAAAAATTCTAGTAAGTTAATTCAGGACTATTGATCCATGTTGTTATGGATACTATTGAAACATTTCACTAGGAAGGTGTCTAAAATTTAATTTAGATAAAGTAGATTTGTGCATAGGTATATGTGTAAATACATATGGCTATGCACAAGTATGGCTACCCTGTAATATGTAATCATAGAATCATTAAGGTTGGAAAACACCTCTAAGATCATCAAGTCCAACTGTCAACTCAACACTACCATCAGCACTAGACCATATTCTGAAGTGCCACATCTCTACGTCTTTTAAATAGCTCCAGGGATGGGGACTCCACCACTGCCCTGGGCAACCCGTTCCAATGACTAATAACCCTTTCAAGTACAGAAATTTTTCCTAATATGCAATCTCAACCTCCCCGGCACACCTTGAGGCCATTTCCTCTCATCCTATCGCTAGTTACCTGGGAGAAGAGATCAACACTCACCTCTCTACAAGCTCCTTTCAGGTAGTAGTAGGGAGCAATAAGGTCTCCCCTCAGCCCTCTCTTCTCTAAGCAGTCCCAGTTCCCTCAGCCGTTCCTCATACGACACGCTCTTCAGATCCCTTACCAGCTATTACAGGTACTCTTTTAATACTGTGACTTGCAATTTTCTCTTTCTTCTGGTATTTGTAGATTGCTAAAATTTCTCTATGGAAGATGTGTATCCCTGTGAAGTAGATTTTAAGCTCACTAAAAGAAAGCCTACTTTTTCCTGGTGGTCTTAAAAATTGTGACAAATCTGTAGAGAGTCCAAAGGTTAATAGCAGCTTTGAACTAAGTTTGAATGCCTTTCCAGTGGCTTTTTTCTTTTCAATTCATTATCAGCAGTGTTTAAAAATGGGAAGATAGTTCTGATAACTATTTGGTTGAAAATAATGTGGTCTAAGCTAACTTTTCTTAGTGCTTCCTGGTGTTTCCCCATGTTCAAAACCAAAAGAACCCGTACTTGATGTACGTGTGTGTGATGTTTTGTGCAAGCAGGTTTACTGTGATGAACTTGCAGAACTAGGTAGAAACACTGTTTTCAGTTACATGTTGAAACAGATGGAACTATGGCCACTTCCTGAGGTTTTGTGTGCACAAGCTGATTCTCAGTACCCTTTCCTGGGGCAGAAGTTTGCCTGGCTCCTTTCAAAGTGTGTCCTTCCAGTGCCACCTCTTGGTAGGTACACACACTAACATAGCTGCAAAGTTAATTTTCATGAGTGAAGAGGTAAACATACCCTTAAAACAGAAACAGCTTTCTGTCCTATTAGCTGCCCACTGAGCAAGCATTAACCTCACCTAGTATGAGTGGATACATGGAAGCCTGGACTCCATATTTATTTGTTGAAGACACAGGCCTTGGTCAAAGGAGAGGTTGGCTGATACACCTCTATGGGGTTTAGCAATGTTGCTATGGAGGTTTGTTTGCTTGCATTTGGATTTAACCTAGTAAATAAAAAGCTGTAATGTAATATTTTCCAGCAGATTTTTATCAATTCAGGTGCCGAGTAGCCTGGTTTATAGTGCTGAGTGGTTAGCAGTTTTGACAGCTGATATGAAAGGAGTTGTGGTTTGGGCATATAAAGGGTTGCATAAAGTTATGTGCCCTTAGGAGTAAAATCAAGGAGCGTGTCCTTTCAGAACTTCTTTCATCATGCTTCTCCCAAGATACCCATAGTGCTTCAGATTTTAGGGAGGAATATTTTCAGGTGGATAATGACAGTATACATTAAGCTTCCAGCAACAGGATCTGAGAATGAAAGGCTGAAGTGTGGTGTGCACCTAGAACGTCGTCTTCAGATGTTTCAGTTTCTTCATTCTGCCTTGATTTGACACCATTTCCCTTTTTTGGGCTGTTGCTTTGTTTTTTCTGTTAATTTCCAAAGCAGTATATGGGTAAATCTGCAGGTGAATGCTTAGGCACAGCAGAGCAAAACTTGTCAATTTTAACCTTTTGTTCAGTTTATTGCATTAATCTCTCTTCTTTATGGAGATGGTATTGGTGGTTATAGTGCTATAATCAATAGCTCCCTTACCCTTAACTTTGTTATAGATTATACTTAAAAGTGCTGAGAAAAGCTAGAGATGAAGAAATAGCTTTAAAGAATACTGCATGAAGATGCTCATCTAATCTAATAATACTGACTGAAGATCAAAAGGAATACAAAAATGCTATTCAAATACCTGACAATACCAAAGAAATCATCCTGCAAATTGTTTTACAAGGATAATTAGGAAAGAAAACCACCTGTAACTATACATACTTGAATGGAAACAGGGAAGTGAAAAGCTTTCATTATGTAAGTGGAGAAGGTGAAAAGCTTAAGTTTTCTTTCAAGATTACTCCTAATGAAGTTGTAGATTTCTGACTGACAACTGAGCCCAAAGGCCTTACTGCCAATCTAGGTAAGGGAATTCTTATTCATTTCAACAGCAGATACTTAACATTTAATTGCTTCAGAATTTTGTGGTTGTCCTCCTCCCAGGTGTTTTGAAAGACCTTTATAATGCTTTTTGAAGGGCATACACAAGCATCATCACTTGATCTCTTAGCTCCGCTGGCAGGGAGGATCCACTGGCAAGGCGCAGGTCTCTAAGTAGTTTATCTTAAAGACATACAGATACAAAGGTGTCTCAAATTCCTTCAGTGTCTATTTTTTATGCTTATTTGTGACCTGATTAGAGGGTTGAACAAAAAGAATGAAAATAATAGTGTTTTGCCCGAGCAACAAAATTTTCCACATTCAGAAGCAATAGAACTCCTGAGAAGATAAAATACCAGGCTTCCTAATAGAGAATCACAAACTGCTATTAATAAGTAGTTTTTAATTTTGTTTATTTTTGAGGTTGCTGAAAGTATTAACGAAGTTTGTTCAGTCCAACATGTTGATTTTCAAAATGTTAAAATTTGCATTGGGGGTTTGGCAACATTTCCTGGAAAATATGTTCTCTGATGCCTGTACATCAAATAGCTCAGGAGTTGGGATGCTTCTCAGCACTGTGTGAGGTAAGACTTTAGGACTCCAGTTTATATAGTTCAGAACCAGAACTAGAATTTTTTTACTCCTTTCTCTTGAAAATTGGTGGGCAAGACTATGCTGTTTGACTTTCTTATCTGCCTGTTCCATAAAAAAAATCACTGAGCTTTGTGTAAATATTACTGGACCAGACAGAGGTTGAAACACTTCAGGCTCTAGGCTTATTAGTTAGGACATTCATGTGGGACACAACTGGCCTACTTGGAATCTGGTGGTTTTATAAAATAGAATTTTTCTTTGGGGTCAGAATGGAATTATTTTCATTGTCTTTGTGGTTTGATGAGAAGATATTTCTTGCAGCTGTCTGCATAATGGTTTTATTTGGGTACCACAAAATTTAGTGCTTTGTTGGCTGGCATTATGGGTGAAGCAAGTTACATTGTTGTAGTGGGTCTGACTGAGCTATTTTCCCCATACAGCCCTCAGGCTGCAGTACTGGGAGCCAGAAGGTGTTGATAACACATACCATGTTATGACTAGCAGGGCTCACACAGCACCAAAGGTACGGGGGGGCAAGATCTGGGAGGGGATACAACCCAGACAGCCGACCCGAGCTGACCAATAGGATATTCCATACCATATGACATCAGCTCAACTATAAAGGGAGGAGGATGGGGGGATTTGGGGGAAGACGCTTGTCCTCTGAGCAACCGGTACACATTCTGGAGCCCTGCTTCTCGGGACAGGCCCGACACCGCCTGTGGATGGGCAGTAGAGAGTAACGGCTTTGCTTGCTTTTTGCTTCACGCTCGCGCGGCCTTGCTTTCTCTGCTGTTTATTAAAACTGCTTTTTATTATAACCCACAGGTTTTTCTTTTCCATCTTACTTCTCCCCACTTGCCTTGCTGACAGAGGTTGGGGGGAGGGGAGGGGGAGTGTTAGAGGGACTAGGGATGGGCACCTGGCACCCAGCCAAGGTAAACCCACCACAATTGTTTCAATCTAAAACAGTGGGCAATAAGCTGAGCTTTCTAAACTGCCTTCTAAGCAGCATACCTGCTTTATTTTACTGCTTTATATAGTAGCTTTATAGCCATCCAGTATTTGTTCCTACTCATTTTAGATTCTAAGTACAGCAGAATGTTTCTAAAGTACCCAAAGCTGAGTAGGTGTGTATGACAAGGCTTGAATTCTGAGGTGCAACCTGTTCAATATCGAATTGAAATCTTGACCCAGCAGAAGCTGATACAAACACCTGTTCTTTTCCTTAAATTCAGCTTTTCCTGCCTTTCAGCTGTGTCCAGACTGCTAGTGTATTCCTCTGTGTGAAGTAGTTAATACTCTACTGTTAGGATGATCTACATTAAAATAATAAAAGGAGAGACCAAAACCAGACTTGGATTCTGTTGTCACATAAAAACATGAAGAGAACTGATTTGATCTGGGAAAGTCTCTGATGAGGATTTAAGAAGAATATTTTGGATTGTGAACTGGCTGCAAGA
>VYZX01001799.1:98914-113891 GCA_013401335.1 Brachypteracias leptosomus | reverse complement strand
ATAGATATCTATATCAGATATAGCTATAGATATCTATATCTATCTCTCTCTCTGTATATATATATGTATATTTATTTATATATTTATACCAACACTACCAGTGACATCTTTTGGACAACAATGATTTTCCTATTTTGCCAGAACTTTACATCTTTTAGTAGAAAAAAAAGAGAAGACAAATATAAGCTTCATGGAGAATGATGCTTATTTTTCCTTCTTGAATTTTCCATAAAATTGCTAATTTTCAGTCTTGTTCTCCTTTTCTTCCTCTCAGAACATCCTATTCTTAAACAGCAGCAAGACCATTAAACAAAACATTTGGATCCAAGCTCATAAGATGGTTCATTTCATCATAAGATGGTTCATTTTGGTCACAGAATACACAGAATATAAAGCAAAACAAAAAGAAGTCTCTGCAGCATCAAGCTATTAACACTTGTAATCACAATCCATTTTCCTCTGCAGTCACACCTACTCGAGGTGATCTGTACCACAAGTTATACTTCACTCTTTTTCAACAAAAATCTGTTGGTTTCCTTGCCAATCAGTCAATTGGTGGATAATTAGTTTTTTAATTTGAAAACACCATTTCTACTCATCAGGCTGCTCAGTTTAATGCAATCAAGCACAGCTATAATCAGCCTGAGCACCATTTATAACCAAGGAGGAGGAAAGGAACATAAACTGTCAGCTAGATGAACCTGAACAGAGTCATTTGAAGGCTGGAAACTCTTGTATTGTAATACAAAAATTCTGTTTAGAAGCCACCACCCATCAGAGAATTGAAAGTTTCACTGTGTTGGATTTATAAGAGAATTCTGGTAGCTTCACTTTTGATCAAAATGCTATTTTTTATCACCAATTCCCTTTCTTCTCCCTTTCTTTCTTAACAAGTAGAGTTTAGTGCTTGTTAAGTACAGTTCAGTACCTGATAAGTGCAGTGCTTGCACAGAACAAGTATTTACATGTGTAATACTTGATTTTTGTCTGATCCTTTTTGCATCATCACACAGAGCATATTGGAAGCTTGAACTGAGCCAAGTGCCCCATCAGGATGGATGCTTCACAAAATGACATTTGAAGTGATGATTACTACTTCAGACAACTTGCCATCTTCTGCTATATTATATAATTAATTCAACTTACAGTATTCCTCTGTGTTCTATAAAAGCAGGTACTGTAAACTGATAGATAAGATTTGATAGCTTTTTATTTATAGGTTTTTATGAGCCTTTTGTTGTGATTTCTTTTGAAAAGTAGCTGAATGAACTAAAATAGCTCATTTCTTGTCAAATAGCTCCATTTCTAAAATGAAAAAGAAGATACATGAAAAAAGGGTAAAAATTTGAAGTGAATGTGTTACATTAAAATATTTAATAGCAAAAGAGGACATGGTACATGTATGGATACAATAATTTGTTAATATTTCAACTATAATCTAATCAAAGGGCAACAAATAGCTGTTATCAGTCCACATTAATGCTATTATAGTACAAAAAAAAAAAAATACAAAAAGGGCTCATTAATCACAACCTTAGGATTGTTGTGCAAGAAAACTTACTATTATCTCCCCCTAAGGGTGATGCTCACCCTTCCTGGGTGTCTCTAGGATGGGAGAATGCCAGTTTCAGTCCCTTCAAAAGGAAAGTTGGAAGTTGTTGATGTCCTGGGACCTTTTCTGTAAGGGATAAGATGTTCAAGATAAGGGTTTCTTCATCCCCATTCTTAGGTCTGTTTGAGGTTGGTTTTGTGTTTCTTTTTGTGTGTCTTTTTTCCTCACAGCCTCATTTCCCCTCTCAGGGGCTCCCAACTAAAGCCAGAGAGTGGCATCGTTGCCTCTCCCAACCCCAGCTGTCCTCAAGGGCTGTTTGTCACCCATTGACTCCCCACTGAGGTTGGTTGGGCCAGTGTCACATTGAGGACCTCAGGATGAAGCCAAAACAGGAGACCCTTCAGGCACTGCCCTTTTCAGCAGCTGAGGCCATGGAGAGCTTGGGTGAACCCATGGAGAGCCTGGATGAACCCAGAGACCCTCTCCTGCCAGGGTGGTACAAGGTCTGCAGCTTGTTACTGGTCATGGAAGCATCATTCTTACTGGGATATAGGTAAAAATATTCCTCCAATTATCTTAATTTAGAACAGCTAAACAGGAGCTGTGGAGACAGTGATTACTTCCTAAGACTATGAATTATATTATCATCACATCTTTTCTCCCCACAGCCCCCACCCTGAACTAATGTCTGCAATTTTTGCTATTTTCAAGAAGAAAGCTCTCACCTAATGATGGCTTGCAGGTTCCCATCCTGTCTTTAGATACTATTTAAGCACTCAGCTGTGTATATTAGAGCTAACCATGATGACTAACACAAAATTAGGGTAGAAGTAGTAGGGCAGCTTTCAAGATTGGGCCTCCAACCAAGAGCTGTGTTTTCCTTTATATCATTAAATTAGCAAATTCATGTTCTCAGGCCTCCAAATATATTCTCACATTCTCAGAAATTGGCAGAAGGGAGGGTACATTAATGAGCAAGTGAGTTTTACATAGGTTTAATGAACTCTTTTGAGAGCTTTTCTTTATATCAGAGGAAAACAACACTTTTGGGTTTTTCCCCTGTGGCTGTGTTAACCAGCTATTTCACATATAGGGCTGAAAAAGGTGATGTTCCAGAAATCACATCCTTATTTTCTTATGCATCTCATCTCAATGCATTGTTTATTCCCCTGCAGAGTCTGGTTCTTTAGATGAACACACACACTCTTGTTCTCTGCTTCTTCAGCAGAGATATTCTGTGTATCAGGGTTACTCCTCCCTCTGTATCTGAAATAAACCAGCTTTAAAAAAAGAGCTTCAGATGTGGAGAGAATATTTTCAGGATGTAGTGTGCCACAGTGATTTTGGAAGCTTCTGTGAGCTGTTGCCATGAAGGAAGAAAAGTAAGTGAGGTGCATATTATACAGATGGTGACTGATCTAGAGATGGTTAAAGTCATTCAAAATTCCCTACAGAAGGAGCTGATGACATTTTAGATGGACACAAAACCCACAGACATTTCAGGCTTATGCAGAAGAAAACAGAAGGCAAAAATAGAAACCCCCCCCCCCAAAACATCCAAAACTGAATTTAAAAATTCCAGAAACAAGAACATTTCCACAACATTAACTCAGTTAATTTCTTTCTGGTACTCCCCATGTTTTCTTAAGCTGCAGAAGAGTTTCACAAGCACTGTGATGTTCCCTTTCTTCAGCTTTTGTGGGGGTGGTGTTCCTAAGGTTAGGACAAAGCTCAACGAGGTTCACTGTATGGAACTGATTTGAAAGACAGAAGGGAGATAAATGTATTTACTGGGGTGTTCTTTGCTCCCTTGAATCACTGGAGAGATCCCAAGGAACAGCTAAGGCCCATGAGTTAGATGGTCAGTGCCCTCCTATGTAATTCTGTTTTGTTTGTAGACATCCAAATCCCTGCCCTAGACTGGAACAACTAAATCATTCTTACAGTAACTCCTTCTGTTTAGTCACCACATAACTACATCATAGGATCAGAGAATTGCTGTGGTTGGAAGGGACCTTTAAGATCATCAACCCAGCACCGCCAGGTCACAATTAAACCATGTCCCTCAGCACCACATCTCCATGGCTTTTAAACACCTCCAGGGACAGTGACTCAACCACTGCCCTGGGCAGCCTGTTCCAGGGCTTGACAACCTTTGGAGTGAAGACATTTTGTTCTAATATCCAATTTAACCTCCTCTGGTGCAACTTATTTCATCACTTGTTACTCAGTAGAACAGATCAACCTCCACCTCAATAGAACCTCCTGTCAGGTAGTTGTGGAGAGTGATGAGGTCAAGCAGGATAGGCAGCCCTACAATTTTTTGATACTGACCACTGGCTCTAGGGCCAATCTTTTAATCACAAACAGGTGACACAAAGACATTAGTACAATTCTAAAAGAATCAACTCTTACAAGATGAGCATAAAGTGCTAGAAGGAAATTTATCTTATGACAAAGCACAGGTGATGATGAGAGGGGTAGGAAAAAAGAAGTGTTATATTCCATATTGGGTGAAAATTGAAATATGACAGAATTTCAGGGGAAAATTAGACACATACGCATCTCATCTTCTGTGTAGGAAGAAGCCTGGAAAACTTACCACAGCATATTGTACACCTTGAATTGTAGAGCCATTTAGGTTGGAAAAGACCTCTAGGATCATCAAGTCCAACCTTCATCCCAACTTCTCCCTGACCCCTAGACCATGTCTTGAAGCCCAAAGAGGGTGGGTGCATGAGGAAATGCAGCCCTGTCAATCATGAGAAGACCATTTTCAGTTTTCATCCTAATATTTACACAACTCTAACCAGTGATATAAATCAGGATTTTGTGTGCAAAGCAGAAATTTGTCATAGACACTAAGTGAAAACCAGCTTCTGCTTTACAGGAAGGTTATTTCACAGTTCCCTGTAGCAGATGTCCCTTCCTTTAGAGGTACCACACAGCATCAGAGGATGCACACAAGGCACAGTAATTTCCATACCTAAATGGGCACTATTTATATCACAGCCAGAGGAGTTAGAAGCCAGAGTTCACAAGAGGTCTGAGGGAAGTAAGTTCTTACTGCTACTGAAATGCAGTGGGTTTGGAACTCATAATTCTCAGCCACCTGAGCTGGCAGCTTTTAGTCTCCTGTGGGGAGCAGCAGATATTACAGTCAACCAACTATATGTCTTCAATTTTTTGTGCCCTGCTGCCAAAACCTTTCTTTTCTCATTCTAAACATTTTTAAAATTTCCTCAAGATTTTCCTCATCACTTCAAAGTCTTCTTTCTGTCAAGGTTTTTGATTTCTTGGTCCTGTCCACACACCTACTCTCATTTTTTCTTATTTTACAGCCAACACTTGGGCTGCATCCAAGTGACTAAATTAAGGCAATATCTTCCCCCTCACTAATGATAACCTCTTGGTTCTTGTTGTGCATGTGAGAGTGATGCATAAACCATCAAGAGGCTTCATACTTCTGAAATCACTGGTAGCTTGCTCTGTATCTGCACCATTACCACATGTCCTGTTCATCTGTGTCTTGATTTGAACATCTTAATTTCAGTCCCTGTGCTGCCAGCTCTCTTCTTCAGGCCAACACCAAACCCAGCAACACCCCCTCACATACCTTCAGCTTTTATTCTTCATCTGTTTCCTCTTCTGTCTCAAATCAGCCAAGAGGGAACACAGCGAGAGAGCTCAGCAAGTGACCCCAACAGGAACTCTCTTCAAACCAATCAGCTCCTTCTTGCTTCTCCCAAACTGGTTGGTTCCTGGTTGATATAGCTTTAGTCTCACCCATCACCCCAACCATGATCACCTGGAGGAAGGTGGGGCCTCACACAGGTGGACCAGGTTCTACTCTGGGACCTGGAGCCACTTGGGGAACAAACCATTCTGCTGGGTTGGGACTCATCCATAGGTCAACTCCAACTCAGGATCCACAGCCCAGGCCCCAGCACTTCAGTCCCATTCCTTGAGGCATTGTTAAGATGCAGTGGTTGGGATTCAGGATCCTCCACGTGGATGTTTGATGCTATTTGTGATGCCACTTGGCTGCCAATACATTCCACTCAAGGAGGGCTGTGGTCTCATGTGGTCTTGTGGTGTATCTCCAAGTGGAGGTCTTGAACACAAGCAGTGCTAGCTACTACTATATCAGCTCCAGGATCTTTCCTGCAGTATCCCAGGGAACTTGCCTGGTCATCTAACTAAAAAAATTCTTTGAGTCATACCTGGCTCTGTGAAAGAAGGAAGTAAAGTGGCAGTATGGTTACAAGAGACCACCTTTTTTACACCAGCTTCTTCAAGTCAAGTGCTTTGTGACTTGAAGATGCTGGTGTAAAAAATGTCCAGCACAGTCTATCTATAATTATTAATAGAATAGTTTAGATTATCCAAGTCCTTAAGAGGTGCCTTCCCAGACTTCTCAAGAGTCTTGTGGGAATGAGTCACAATTCAACTGGTCAAACCCCACATTTTTACTCAATTAGGTCCCTTATTAGGGTGTCAAAATCTGTCCTCATCCTCTTGTTAGAGAATATACCTTGTACACAGAATATACCTTGAACACAGAATATACCCTGTATACAGAATATACCTTGAACACAGAATATACCTTGTACACAGAATATACCCTGTATACAGAATATATCCTGCCATGAGGAGGTGGAGGTGACTTCTCCTTTGAGAATGAAGTTCATTAACCCTAAGTAGGCACTGCTGGATATTTTTCAGGACTGAGACCCATTGCTTCCTGTCAGTGATAAATTTGCCTTTATCTTTGACAGATTTTCAGGCAGAGGTTCATGAAGCTGCTGGAATTGCTTTGACCAAGTCAGCTGTCAGACACAGCCAACAGAGATTATTGTATTTTTATTGGATTGGATAGGTCTGTGGCACCAGAAGCACACCTGCACTTGTCAGCACCATTGATGCTTTTTAAAGCAGATGTAAATCATTGTGGTACAATGTCTCCACATCTCAAATGCTCTGTAAGATGTCAATCACTCACCATCCATCAGCTTCATTTCAATTAGGCCTCCTTTGAAGTTTACATGTCCAACTCTTCCAAGGTCAAATCCCTCCACAGAGTAGGTACTTTCCTCTAAGTCTATGTGTTCACTCATCTTATAATCAGTATTTTCAAATGACAATTGCTTTGTCCTTTCACATATGAGTTACACTACATCCCTCTCAACTGAGAGAGCCACACTATGAGTGTCCTCCATATCCCAGAAACTTTCTCCATCTCAGAGGCTTTTCTCATTTGTTCACCATCTACATTCTTTCTGGTTTTTCATGGAGCTTGAATTACCTAATTTGATTTACCCAGTTTTTCTGGGTCTTCCTAGTATCCTGTAATCCCTGTACTGATTGATGCAAGCCTGTCTGTTACAGCATTTGTGCTTTTCTTGACAGACAAACTTCAAATTAAACAATCTGATTTTAATCTACTGATTTTAACCTACTGATTTTTCAATAATCTGATTTTAATCACTCAAATGTTCATGGAGAATTTGACCAGAGGGCATTGATTCCCACAGACACTGTTATACCTTTTTATGTTGTGTATGTGATCCAGGTGCCACGGGCCAGTGTGTTCCCATCTCCTGCTGAAGCACTTTGCTGCTGGTGCTTTCATAGGGAGTCCATCACCTTCATACAGGCCTGTGATTTCTGTGATGGAGTCAATTCTTTTACTTCTAAATTCCTAAGTCTTTCATTTGATACAACAGAATCACAGAACAACAGGAATTGGAAGGGACTCTGGAGATCATCTTGTTCAACCACCTTGCTAAAGCAAGTTCAGCCAGAGCAGGGTGCCCAGGATTGTGTCCAGACACCTTTGGAATCTCTCCAGAGAAGGAGACTCCACAACCTCTCTGGGCAGCCTGGGCCAGGCTCCAACACCCTCACACCAAACAAGTTTCTCCTCCTGTTCAGGCGGAACCTCTTGGGTTCAAGTTTGTGCCCATTGCCCCCTTGTCCTGTCACTGGGCACCACTCACAAGAGTCTGGCCCCATCCTTGTGACCTCTGCCCTTCAGATATTGATCAGCATTGATCAGATGCCCTCTCAGCCTTCTGAGGTAATGCTACAGTTATGATGTGGCTTTTGTCTTCTGTCAAGTGTGTTTTTCCTCAGCATTGAAACAACAAGTAAGTTCCACAGTGAACACTGATGTCTTCAAAATTGTGTCCATGCTTTTCCCCCTGCTGTGTTGGATGCTTGTTACAGATAGAGAAGAAATAACAATAATTATGTGGCATTAAAAAGCTGTTTCTGCAACTGCACTAGATGGACAAAGTTTTTAACCTGATGTCACTGCTCAGGTCATCTGGGCTTATTTTGCCATCACATCAGTTCTCACTGAGTCCAGAGGCTATTACCTGAATAAGACCTCTTGCAGGGAGGTTGTAAAGCAACAGAATTTAACTCACCATGGATGATTTCCTCCACTGATTGCAGACAACCACTACAAAAAGGTTACTTCACAAGATTTTGACATGTTTGTTTCTAGTCCTGTTCTTGTAATGGTTGCTTTTGCCATGTAATAAGCTTGTCATGCTTTGAGCAGTGCAGAAAAGAATGGTCATGAAATAAAAATGCCAGGTAATAAACTACAAAAAAAGAATTCATTTTACTTCTGCAGAAGGCAGTTTAGCCTTGTAAAATACTGGAATATATACATATATATTTAAAAAAAACCCCAGAGGTAAGTGTGCTATCTTTAAATAACATCCCTAGGAACTTTCTGAGCTGACCTTTGCTGAATTCTTCAAAGTGATTATTTCTTGGTGAGTGGTGCAGAAAAACAAAACCACAGAATCATTTAGAGTGAAAAAGACCTTTAAGATCATTGAGTTCAACTGTTAACTCAGCACTGCCAAATACAGCACTAAACTATGTCACTAAGCACCACATCTACACTTTAAATACCTTTTAAATCTTTTAAATCACTCCAGGGATGATGGCTTCACCACTTCCCTGGGCAGCCTGTTCCAATGCTTGACAACTCTTTCAGTCCAGAAATTTTTCTTAATGTCCAACCTAAACCTCCCCTGGTGCAGCTTGAGCCCATTTTCTCTTGTCCTATCACTTGTTACTTGGGAGAAGAGACCAACCCCCACGTCACTACAACCAAAGCCAACCACATTTTCTTTTCTGCAAGTCCACTTGTTTTCTTTCACTCTTCTCAAATAGATGCATTTTTCCTTTGATGAGCTCCTGTTACCATAAATTCCAGTTAATTGTGGGACTGATTTATATTGATTAGGATAGGAACTGATTGCAGGTTGCCAGTGTTGTAAGTCACACATGGTGCAGCTAAGAGCAAAAGTGCCACTTGCTTCAATTCATCCTAATCCCTTGTGAAAAAAGCTTTGTTAATGCCTAGCAAAATAACAATGTGCTTTTTAATGGCTCAGGTAGGACACACTTAGAGGATGCTCTCAGACTGCAGTTACAAAGGAGAATTTCTGAAGCAAATCAAACATTGCTTAATGTTCTGAGTTGACAAAAGTGATGGATTGTGGCCAACTGATGGTAGAAGTTCCAAAGGACCTGTGTATGGAACCCAGGGCTTGCCTGGATTCTGTAATTATCCTGGTACAAACACACCACAAATAGATATATGATAAAATTTACACTGTTTACTCTTCAAAATACAGCCCTGAAAACCTCTAATTGATAAGATAAGCTGTTCTAGGTCCCTTCCAATCCATAACATTCTGTGATTCTCAACAGAATGATTCATGCTGGAAAGTTGTGGATGTGCTTAAGTAAATCTGATGCTGGGCTCTAATTTTTGTTTTTTAATTTATAAAGAAATCCAAGATGACTCCCTCTGCTTTTAGAGATGAAGATGTAATTGCTGATGTGGTAGCAACCAGCAAAACTAACTGATAATATACTATGAACATAATTACAGAATTTTCCCTATGAACATGCCAGTCAAGTTTGACTCAGATGTATTTACTAGAACTTCACATAATTGCAATAAATGTGAGCAGTGAACAGTTGTTCATTAAAGGGGAATATTTTCCTCAGCTTTAAATGTGCCACACTGCTCTTCTAGGATTTATTAGAAAATTAACAGCTTGCTTCTTTATTGACATGAAAATGTAGCAAAAAGAGGAAAGAAATGTTAAGAAAATCCACCCCGCTCTTACACATATTTAAATGGATAATAACTTATAATAACTTGTTCTCACATATAGTTTTCAGCATGTTTGGGCATTATTCTGTTTTTTTTTAAAATTAATATTTTGTTGTCTTTTAATTGGAAGCTGTCTTTGAGCATGGTACTGACTAGGTGGCAATATTGCACTTTTTGATATGTTATGATTGTCCTACCTCACTGATCTTTTTAATGTATTTTACATGTGGTATCAACCAATTTTCTGAGCAAGCACAGAAAATGGGAAAGTTACTGAACCTGTAGAACCTTTAGAACCTTTAGGCTTTGTACAAATTTTCAAGAGGTCTAAAACTCTGATGCTTAGGACATTTATTTTTCCCAAATGCTATGCAAAATCAGATACATAACTTTAAAAAAAACCTTCATAAGAAAAACAGATTTTCTGTAATAATTTCTACTCATAGAAATTTCTATTTCTACTCATCTGCTCATTGAAAATGCAGCCAATTATTTCAGCAAGTGTAACTCCCTTAAAGCACTAATCTAGGGAACTTTGTCTTCATCCAATCTAATTAGGATTAGCATGTTTATTTAGATTCATTGCCAGCCATTTATTTAGCTAGTATATGAGTTATTTCAATATTAACTCTTTCTAAATTACTTTAAATCAAATTGATAACTCAGATTCATATGTTACTTCCTGTCAAATTGAGACAGAAAATAGACATAATATAATGGAAAACTTTTATCCAGTGGACTGAACCTGCCTGTCTTTCTTTTTTTGTTTCCAGATCTGGATCCACTGAATTCAGAATATAAGACAAGAGGATCTCAGGCTGATGTCAGTCACCTGGGACATGTGGATCCATTTCTTTGCTGTTGAAGACAACCTTGGTTTTGTTTGGGGTGCCTTCTGTTCCTGAGCCTTACTCAGCTCAGAAATGGAAGCCCTGTATAAATTCAAGTGTACAGTGAGTAGTTTATACCATTTTGTTCCTGTAGTAGCATTATCTTGAGTATAAACATCTCTTTTCTGATCTAATTATATGGAGGGATAGTTTCTTGTATATTCTTTTTGCTAGGTGGAAAAAGTCTCTTCTAATCCCTGGTCATTTAGGTTTCCTCCCAGTACTGCTTATCTGATGAGTGACTTCTGTTCCTCAAATATGAAAATATTCAGTTTCTTGCCATTTCCATGAAATATTTCATACTCATTATCTTATTAAGATACTCTAGTACAATACTGGTGATGCAATATGCCCATTTCCTATGTAACTCAATGGCTGCTTCTACTGTAAGGGTCCTTTCTTCCACCTGAAATATTTAATTTCCTCTTATGAAGTCCTCTAAGAGACAAGCTGTTTGTCCAGTTCTGTAATTGCATAACCCAGTCAGCCTGTAGAAATTATACACAGATGTGACAGAGCACAAACAAATCTTTTCATTTCCATATATTTCACAAATATCTGCTATGTCACAGCTTTTCAACAGCTGGAAATTGCAGATAACACCCATGACCTTCTAGGTGCCCTCTACTGTCCTTGTAAACCCTTAGTTGTCATTTTTCTGACTACTTTTTATTAAAATTCTTACCCTGTGCCAGAATCTGAGATCAGCCCTTTTCTAATTCAGGTGATGTTTCTCTCCTAAATTTGATTTCACATAGAGATGAAGAGTAAATTAAGGGAAGCACAGAGATCCTGACAACACAGAAAATCATCATTTTCCCTGAAGCTAGCCCAGCTTCAATGTCACTGGGATCAAATGGGAGCTGTATAATTTCAAGTGTATGTACCCATGAGCTGTTTCAGGTGGCTGTTTTAAACCAAGTTTTGTAGGAGAAGAGGAAACAGTGTTTGTTTGGGGAAAAAAACCCTATTACTTTTGCTTAATTTAATGTATTACTCATAAATCCAAAGAAAAACATTCAGCAGGATGAAGAAGAAAAACAAAGCAACAGAAAATACTATAATGAATTCCAAAAAGGAGAGAAAGAAATATATTCTCTGAATATACTCTATAGTAGTGATCTTTATTCATCAGGGAGATTGGACTAGATGATCTCCAGAGGTCACTTCCAACCCCTACCATGCTGTGATTCTGCTTCTGTAGCTGCCTTTAGGTTATTGTGTTCCCAAGTCTCCTCTCTGGCACAGGCTTTTAAATTAATCTATATTCCTTTGTGAGGTATTTTGGCCAGGGCCTTCTGTAATATTTTGTTTTGCCAATGGAGAAGGCTTCTGTCTCCTCAGGGCTATATTCTGACAGGTAGAATTGACCAAAAGAGAAATGGAATAAAAAGTACCTGAATTATACTTATGGGATAAGTGGAGCAATGTTTTGGAGGGTAGTTTTCCATGCAATAATTCACATTTACCTGGAAAAAGTGTCTGCTGTCCAGACTCTTGCTGATAATGTTCTGTGCCAACAGACAGGGTCAATTTGGGTTAAATTAAAGGCTATCCCTCTTCTTAAAACACTTCCTTTGAATCAGAATTCCTTCCATTACCCAATACCTGTGCATCTTCCTCTAGATTTTTACTTCTTACTCATTCAGAGCTGTTTATAGCTCCCATGTTACTCTGTTGGTTTATCTAAGGATTTACACAGATGCTTTCAGTTTGGTTTCCCCCCCTTCTAAATTTCCATGGATCCCTTCTTTACCTTTTTTAGTCATCTCTACCTACATGCAAAAACTGTTGGGCCCTCCCTTATCACTCTTGGGCTGCATTTGTACTTCTTATCAGATACAACACCTTCACCTCTGATTTTCACCCAGGGGATCACCACAAAGTCCAACTGGCTACTCTACATCCAGCACCTAATGCTGAAAATGTTCAAATAAATCCAGACTGATCATTTACTGTGAGTGTCAGAGTCATGCCCTTGCTTGTTTCTTTCTTGAAAGCACCTTCTAAAATGGACCAAGAGCAACCTCCTCCAAGGTTGGCTTGCTTGTATGACTCTATACTCCTTCAAATATTTTCTCTCCATGTCTAGATTGAAATGTTTGGTCCTTGCAACATGCTTCTCTTGGTTCTATTGATTTTCTGTCCGTTCATAAGTAACTTTAAAGTTTCTGGCCTCTAATGTCAATTGTCAACCACCCTGTGCTCATCTCTCACCTCCCTCACCCACTCTGAAGTGAATGACTCATGGGTACATTCTCATGACAGCTTTCAAGTGAGCAGGGACAACTTGTAGTGTTAGCAGGACATCTGAATGGGAGCTGAAGGAGCCACGAGAGGCTCGGGTGTCAGAATCCCTCTTTCTTTGACTCTACATTTCAAAGTCTTCCCCCCTTTACTTGGCCTCAACGTCTCACTTCTCCTGCTGCGCTGTTCAAATACATCATTCCTCCCAAAGGTCACCCAGACCTCCCATCACAGAGCTCATCTCCTCAAACTTTGTGTCCTAAGGTCTCCTCTATTGCAAAAGTCCCTTCAGACATCCAAGATACCTCCTTTTTTCTTCTCAACTCCTCCCTCACCCCTAAAATTTGTAAATCTTCTTACCATGACTTTAGACCACCAACTAGAATGTGACTGCTTTGGCTTCTAGGGAATTCTTGAAAGAAGGGTTGGGCAAACCAGGCCCATGGAGCTCTGTAACCTTAGAAAAGCCACATTGGTCTTTCTTGCTTAGAAATCCAAGCCTGGGAAAGAAGAGAGGTGTGAGGGGAAGTTGCTCGTTGTCCTACGCTGATTTAATTAACAATAAAGCAAATTAATTTTCCCCAAGTCAAGTCTATTTTGCCTGTGACAGTAATTGCTGAGTGATTTCTCCCTGTCCTTATCTTGGCCCATGAGCCTTTCATTCTATTTTCTCTCCCCTGTCCAGCTGAAGAGGGTGAACATTCCCATTTCTATTATGAACATTCCCATTTCTATTATGAACATCACCATTTCTATTATGAACATTCCCATTTCTATTATGAACATCACCATTTCAAATTCCACAGAATCTTCTCATTCTTTTTCATGGGAAGACATGCACATATACTTCCTCTCAAATCAGTTGTTCTATACATAATATCCATGAAAAATGCAGTAAATACCTACACTGAGACAAGAAAAAAAGGATTAAAAAGGGCTATTGAAGTTGATATGGAAAACACATGGATGGAATAAAAGATAAATAAAAATCTAAACATTAGGATTAAATAACGATGAGAATAAAACAGTTGAAACTTAACATCCATCACAGAGTAAATGATGACTCAACTCCTCAGTTGGTAGAAACATGAGTAAAGCTCTTTAGCCATTGATGTAACTCTAACTTCCAGTGTATCAGGCTGAAACATAGTGAAAATTTTTCCTTTATATGCAGTTCTCCTTTATGGGTGGAAGATTTTATTAGAGTTAGATTTTTAATTTTAGAGAGTAATTGTGAATTATAGTAGTGTGACATCTGATTCTTTCAAAAGAAAAAATCATTTTATCATCTTCTCAAAACTCTTGAGCGAAGGAAAAAAATATATTTATAGTTCATTATTGCCCTCTTGTGGAATGAAATAAAAACAAAGATGTGAAACAAAATCCAAACCAAGAAGTGGTTACGTAGAGTCCAGTTCAGAAACCTTCCTTCAGCTCAGAGTCTACTCTAATAAGGATGATGTATCACCACCAGATCTTTGAAAAATAAGCTCTGCTGCTGCTCTGAGATGCTCAGCAGCTCTAACAAGGGTCTACAACTGATATTAAGAAAATCAGAGGCAAGGTTATGAGAAAAGCCAGGTAGAAAAACAAATGTTGAGCTACCATAGAGTTAAACATAGAAATATCTCTAAACTTCACCTATGTATTAAGTATATCTGAAAAGACATTGAAATGTCACAAAACTGTCCAGAATTACTCTGTAATATCACATACTTTTTAAGATTATGCAGGAATATTTAATATATTAGGATATATTAATATCCTNTGAACTCCACACTACTGTTTTAGACAGATATTAGTCATGGACTATCCATACACTGAAACTGGCCAATTATTCCACCATTTTAAAGCAAAAGAAGCTGCCTTTTGCTGAGGTTTATGCCTGTTGTGGGTCAGCAAGTTTTGTAGAACATCATAAATGCTTTTGCCATTCAGTTCCTCCAGGCTGCAGCTCCATGTTATGTCTTCTCTTAATGAAAAATGTTCTAGAATAACTGTTTCTAATTACAATTGCCCCATTGTTTCTAATTAATTTTTATTGTTGGAAATGTTTAGAAAGTATTTTTTCTCAGGGAAAAAGGGATGCACATATGTTGAGGACTATTAATTTTTTGGTGAAAGATTAATTGGGAATGC